>CAJNDV010014825.1:31762-50323 GCA_905221635.1 Symbiodinium sp. CCMP2456 | reverse complement strand
CCCTAGACCCTAAGACCCTAAAGCCCTAAACCCTAAACCCCTAAACCCGAAAGTTTGCAGCCGCAGGCTCCGACTGTGAGGCTGAGATCGTCGACTTCTTGCCCGCCTGGGCCTGCTGCGGAGTCTCATAAAGTCAAGTGCTATACGGTTTAGGGTTTAGGGTTTAGGGTTTAGGGGTTTGGGTTTAGTGGTCTAGGGCTCCTAAGGCTGTCTATAAGGGGTTCCTAAAAAGGGTTTCCATAAAGGCGCTCTTCAGGGTTTCTATAAGGGGGCTCCTAAGGGTTTCTATAAGGGGTTCCTAAGGCTTTATATAAGGGGGCTCCTAAGGCTTTCTATAAGGGGCTCCGAAGGAGTTCTATATAAGGGGGCTCCTAGGGGTTTCTATAAGGGGTTCCTAAGGGTTTCCATAAAGGGGCTCTTGAGGGTTTCTGTCAGGGGCTCCTAGGCGTATCTATAAGGAAGTCTTTGCTAAAGGTTTCCACAAGTGTTTTCGGGTTCAGAGTGCTTTGAGCCGGTGGGGTTCGACTGATGTAGTTGTAGAAACCTGAATAATCTGACTGGGGTCTTGAGGGCCTTTATGCTGCAACTATACTAGCCATTCAAGAACTCTGAGGAATACTATGACTCATTACGTTTCATGATTTAAGGCCATGGGCATGGAGGTTTCAGCGTCTCTGCTTGGCACAATGTGCTGGAAGAGCTTATGGGGTTCCATTTTGGTCTATAAGGTTCCCGTATGGCTTACAAGACAAGGGGGGTCTAATGCAGGGACCTTAATAAGAAGAATAGGGTTTGGGGGGTATGTTGTGCTATAATTCCTAACAAGGAGCCCCACAATATTATTGGTAATTATTAAGGTTTTGGGGTATATCATACTACAATTCTACTAAGGAGCCCCCACAATATTATCGGTAATTCTTTACGCCTCGGTGGTATCAGGGTGTCATGCTGCATCGTCCAGGTCTGGGCTGTAGCGAACCCTGGTTGAGACCCGACCCTTCTGAAGGTGGAAACCCTAAACCCTAAACCCTACACCCCTAAACCCTCGGTTTAGGGTTTAGGGTTTAGGGTTACCCTAAACCCTAAACCCTAAACCTTAAAACTCTAAACCCTAAACCGAAGGTGGAATCAGGGTAGGCAGGGCGTCGGAGGTCGATAAACTTACGTGAGGTTCACAAAGTTCGGAAACATGCTTGGAGGCTTATAAAAGGAGGATCCCACTACTGCGGGGTCCCTTAACCCTAAGCCCTAAACCTAAGCCGTCAACCCTCAGCCCTAAAGAGTAAGCGCAGGACCCAAGCCCTAAACCCTAAACTCTTCGATTCTGCAACCTCCTAAATCGCAGAGCCGACAATTTCTCACCTCACCGGCCGACAACCGGGAAGCCTTTCTACAAGTTTAGGGCTCTGGGGTTGTGCGGTTTGGGTTCCAGGGTTGAGGGTTTAGGGTTTAGCACGGTTTAACACTTAAGGGTCATTGTTCTAGGGTTTATTGTCGAGGGTTTTCGGGTTGAAACGGGTCGAATGATTTTCATTAAACGTCTTGGGGTACCTCACGCAATATTTCCTCAGGGACTCTGCGTAGCATGACTCTACTGCAAGGGAGCACCACCCTGATTTAAAGTTGATCCCTGCTGCGACTCACGGGAGCGCCTTTTCTGTGGAAGCCTTACTTCAGGAAGTCCATATACAAAACCGCAGTAAAAAAATGCTGCTGCCCCTAACCCTAAAGCCCAAACCCTGCAACTGTGCGTGCCTTCATGGCCTGTGTCTCCTCCTGATGTCATCGTCGACATGTCATGGGGTTCAAGGAGCTTAGGGTTTAGGGATAGGGATTCCTCATGTGTCAGGGTCCTCGTCACAAGAACCTTACGAACCAGGGTCTGTGTTTGGGTCCGAATTCTTGAAGCTTCCATGTAAAAATTGCTCATGGAACAGTCCTGGCACAGAGCGGAAGAATGTAGGTGGCTAGTCCACGCAGAAGTGCCATTAGTAGACCGTACGCACCGTGCAGTGTCGCATCGGCAGCTACTTCGTACTCAGAACAGTCTTCTGCCCATGTCAGTGCAGCCTTAGACCCTAAACCCTAAACCCTAAACCCTAAACCCTAAACCCCTAAACCCCTAAACCTTAAAGCCCCAAACCCTAAGCCTGAAAACCCCAAACCTCAACTCTTTCTTCGGCCCGAAGGCCCGAACCCTGAAAGGGTAGTTCCCTGGGTAACTTAAAAAGGGTTCTATAAGGGTTTCTATAGGGTTTCCTCTAAGCTAGGGTCAGTTTTTAGATCACCCAAATAGTACGGCAGAATGATCAAAAGGACTCTAGAGGGCACCCAAATTCAATTTAGAGAACTACCCAAAAGCAAACCCTACATCCGAAACCCTACGTCTGAACGTCTTCGTGGCTCTAGTGCAATTTCGTGGAACGCGTCTGTAGAATTCGACCCGTAGTCTAAGCTCAGATGTTCATAACCTGGTTTGATAGGCTGTGGGCTCTGATGGGCAGTGCGGAGTCTACATATCATACCACGATCTGTTCAGCAAGCTATCACAGTTCCCGCGTAGGGAAACATCTATGCGGCACTAATACCCAGAATCCTAAAAACCCAGACCTCTACGTAAGCCAAAACCTATGCGGCACTAAACCCTAATACCTAGACCTCTACGCCAAAACCCAACAAGTCAAGCCTCAAAATCCGAAGAATATCCCCTTGCCCCATCCTGCTCAGAGAAGGTCACCGCCAGAGCGAGCCGCACCTCCTGGTCAATCGGGGTAGAATCCTAGAAGGGTTTAGTGTCTACGGTTCAAAATCAGGGTTAGAGACAAACACAGCATGGCGTACATATGGGCAGTTCTCTAAATTAGGGTCCCTTTTAGATCCCAAATATAGTACGGCACCCTTATAAAAGGGACCCCCAAAGGGACCCTAATTTAGAGAACTACCCATATGCGGACAGGTAGTGTTTAGGGAGCCTCCTTTGAAGTACGGGGTTTAGGGTTTGGGGTTTAGGGTTTATGGTCATAGCTATAAAACTTGTATCAAACCAGTTCTACCGGCGCTTAAAACATATGGAAGCTACCGTGTGAAGTCAAAAGTTGTAGGGGAGGTTCTTCGCAAGCATCGCTCCCGAATGCAGCAGAAATTGCTTCCCAATACTCTTCCTGAGAGGACCAGAGGACTTGGACATTGGCAGCTAACACCCTAAACCTCAACCCTGAACCCTAAAACCCTAAACCCCTAAAGCCCTAAACCCCCAAAGCCTGAACCCCCAAAAAAACCCTGAACCCCTAAACCCTAAACCCCAAACCCCAAACCCCTAAACCCCTAAAGCCCTCAACTCCCAAACCCCTAAACCCTAAACTCCTAGACCCTAAACCCCTAAACCCTAAACCCCTAGACCCTAAACCCTGTTGCAGAGGTTAGTGTTTCAGGCCTTAGGTTGTCCGCAGAGTCACAAGCATGCCTAGGACGACTTGAACTACTTCCGGCCCTGATACATCTGTTTATGAACTTTAGGGTTTAGGGTTTAGGGGTTCAGGGTTTAGGGTTTCGGGGTTTAGGGTTGAGTGGTTAGGGGTCTAGAGTTTTCTGATTGAGGACTTCAAAAACGTCCCCTGTGCCACCAAACAAGAGAACTCCGTGACGAGACTTCGGGCGTGAAGTGGGGGACCATGGTTCCCAGCACTCGAGCTGGCAGTGCTGGCATGCAGACGTCTATTTCGGCAAACCATCGCAATCCTAAGCCCTAAACCCTAAACCCCTAAGCCCATAATCCCCAAACCCTATGAACTCCCATCCTGAACCCCGAGCTCTTCATCCCCACACCCGAAGTGAGAAACACCCTTAAACGGTTTAGGGCCTGGGGTTTAGGGTACGGTTTAGGGTTTAGGGTGTAGGTTTTAGGGTTTAGGGTTCAGAACCGTGAATGAAGTCTCAAGACCGCCCCAGGTGCCTCGACCATGCTCATCCAGAAAAAAATGGGTCCTGCAAAGGCCTGCCGTGCGGGATCTCGCTGGGACTGTACTATAGAGGCCTTCTGGGATGTGTTCTCTTATGGCTATAGAGCAGGCGTGATAAGGGATATCATTGCCAAGTATTCCGATCTCTGCAACCCGTTTTCAATTTGTGGATCGCCTTGAGGCCTTTGCAGGTTATTTACGTGCTGCAGTTCAGGGTGCCTTCCACCATGTCTCGCTATGTGAACCCACCATTGCTCATTGCTCATGCGAAAAGACGCAAAGTGAGCAGCAAAGGAACGGCCCTACCGGCCCCCACTGCGGCCGCCAAGCCGATAACTTGACGACGTGTTTTAGTCCTATAAGACGAGCCACGGACGCTAAAGGAATCGAAAAGTGTTGACGACCACTGGGCATGCTGAAATGCCCAAGCTCGAAGCTGATAACGAGGCTTTCGGCTGCAGATGCCTCTTCATCTCAACCCTAAGCCCTAAACCCTAGAACCCTAAACCCTACACCCTTAAGGCTTGAGCACCACCAGATTCAGCCAGATCGAAACTCGCCGTCAGAGGAGGGGCCCCCTCCCTCCACGCTGCCGTGTGCAGTCAGGGCTTAGGGTTTAGAAATCGACCACGGAGCTGAAGGGTCTCGAAAACCATGGCACAGGATGGGTGTAGCATTTTATGACCGTGGTTATGACTTTTCTTCCTTTCTTTATATCATCTTTATTACTGCTGTTATTATTCTTCTCCTCTGTGACCCAACACGCCTACCTTTTTATGGAAATATACAGTATATATATATATATATATAGACCATAGCTAACTTGGCAGGAATATTCGCCTAACAGGGTAGGGTATTTCGGCCACAGGTAGAACAGCAAGACATCGAGCTGGAGATGTAGTAAGAACAAACTGAGTGTTTCTGGTCGCGATAAACAAACGGGTAGTTCTCTAAATTGGGGTCCCTTTTGGAGTCCTTTTTATAAGGGTGCCGTACTCTATAGGGGACCTAAACAGGGACCCTGATTTAGAGAACTACCCAAACACTCAAGTTATTCTTACTACAGGTGGGATTTATTGTCGCTTGGCCCCGAGTCCCAGCTTCGCAGGACTCACTGTAATAGGGTTTAGGGTTTAGGGTTTAGGGTTTAGGGATGCTAAAGAGCCGATCCCAAAATTTGGGGTTCCGGGGTTTCAGGAACGAACGTATTTGGTGCCTGAACCGGTGGTACTATGTGTTCCTTCTTTGAAAGCCTAAGACCCTTTGATTCTGCAGTGTACCATTCAGGTCTGTAAGTCAATTCATAGGCAGGTGCCTTCTATAAGCTGGATAAGGAAACTGCATATTCAAGGGGTATCGGCCTCCCTGTGCCAGTGCTTAATTCGAGCCTGGACGCCTTAATAGTTAGAATAGGGTTCTGGGGACCATTTTACTATAACAATAGTAAGGAAGCCCCGAAATAGTATTTGGTAACTATTCAGGCCTCGATACTAGTGCACTTTAACTGAGACCGCGACTTGAAACCAAGCCCCTCAACGCCTAAACCCTAAGCCCCCAGTTCAAGCCCCAGCTCCAAAACCGATGCCCTCGTGCAGTAAGCAACCCTAAAGCCTAAACCATAACCTGAAACCCAAAAACCCTAACCCGAATCCCTCGGAACCCTAAACCCTAACCCGAAATCCTAAACCAGAACTCTAAACCCCAACTCGAAACCCTAAACCCTAACCGTAACCCTAAAACCCAAAACCAATCCCACACCCGGAAGCTGGCAGAAGCAGGGCGGTGGTGCCGAGGTCCTTTGCAACGAAGCCGTGCTTAGATCCATTGGGTGTTGGGTTTAGGGTTTAGGGTTTAGGGTTTAGGGTGTTGGTTGTTGGGTGTAATACATTTTTTCGTAAACTCCTTCTTCCATCTTTCCAATAGGTTTCAGGGCTTGGAACCCAGGCTCAAGGTTTAAGTTTAAGATTAGAGTCTTTTGTAACGGCCTTAATAATTAGAATAGGTTTTTGGGGTATACTATGCTGTGATTAGAGTAAGGAACCTTATTTAGGCCCCTATAGCAGGAGTCTGGGGTTGAGGCTTTCGAGTGCTATTTGCGATTTGCGGCCGGAAGTTGGGATTGAAGCCACTCGCGTGATGTGATTCCGTTCGTACACCTCCTTTTGACGTGCATCATGAATGCCCTACCTCAAGACCGGGATAAGAGAGCATTAGGATGACAAGGATCATGATGGCGATGGCGATAGCTGTAGTCAGGACGATGATAAGAACGACCTCTTGCTGCTAAAGCCACGCCGACGACGCGACGCCTGCACTAGCACCCGTGCTCCGTCGTGGTTGTAATTTCTTGAACATGTTTCCTTCAGCATGATCTTCTCACGACCTGGCTGAATCGTCTGCTGAGTTTCTGTGAGGGCAAACTTTGAACCTTGGGCGGCACTACATACCCGAAGAGCAGCCCCTTCCTCCTCCACCCCTTCAAGCTCCGGGCGATAGTGCTTTTGCACGCTTGGCTAGGGGTTTCGGATTTAGAGTGTGCTGTTTCGGCTCTGGTGGTTCCTCTTGCATGTAAGCTGGCCGATTCTATTCATTGGCATTTGGGGCCTCGGCACTATCTGGCATTCTGCGCGTCTCAGTGTGCTGATCAAATCACCATCGCCATTGGCCTCTTCATGTAGTTCATGTGCAAAGAAATGCGCGGGAGCTTGCCAGGCTGCAGGCAACTAGTTTTGTTTTGCTGTACGAACTCTGTCATGGGTGCTTAAAACCCAGAACCGCGAAACCATAAACCGAGGCAATGATGCTTGCGGAGGTCCCCTGCGAAGTTGGAAGTGTATTACGATGTTTCCTCCAACCCTATGAGCTTGACTCCAACCCCTACTGCTAACCCTATGACCCTGACTCCAATCCCTAGCGCTTTACGTGCTTTACCCCATCTCGCAGTCTAGGTGCATGCCTTCAAATAAAGCTGAACACCTTCAAAGCCTAAAGGCTCTAAGCAATAAGGCCTAAACCCTAAACCGTACATTCAATAAGCCTGAAACCCCAAGACCTCCCCGTTCGAAATCAAGCTGAGGTGCAGGATCAGCATACAAAAATCATGGCCAACTCGCCTGGGTCTTTGCGCTTTGGATGATGGTTTAGGGTTTAGGGTTCAGGGTTTAGGGATGATTAGGGATGAGTTCATGCACCTTGAAGGAAACTCCGCATCCATTCAGAGCACCTCGTTCGGCCTCAAAACAGTTTAGGGCAGCTTGAGCAGCTGAAGCCTATCCCTCTTTCCCCAGAAAGCGAGGGCCGGACTACGGGCGAGGTTGAGGATTGAAGGATAATAAGAAGCTATAGATGTGTACAAGGATATCCGAGTAACGGATAATACAAAGCTATTAATATGAACAAGGATATCTTAGTATTTGAAAACCGGTCCACCTTGCTAACACTCTCTAAGTGTTTGCTTACCAAGTCCCTCGATGCTTCAAAGTGAGGCTGAGAATTGAAAGTTTGTGGCTTTACCCGGCGGAGATATCAACCCCATATGTTTGGGAATGCAGGTTCAATCCTTGATTCGATTGAGCCTTGAACCGCAAGCTCTAGGGGTTTAGGGTTGAGGGTTCTAGAACTGCAGGTTTAGGATTTGATTTGACAAAGAACCCAAGAAGTCTGGAGTTTGTCGACATTGACGGCTCCGGGGAGCGGACCGAGCTTCCCTGCTGGCCGCTTGGAGCCGTTGGAGCGCGGACCAAACCTAGGTTCCCCAGAGGACCCCTAATAATAAGGGCACCCTTTTTCCTACTCTTTGGGTTTAAAACGGGGCCCCCAGAACAAAAAGGGCAAAAGGGTACTACTGGAGAAGCTAGACACTTCTCTGCTGGCCGATTGGATGCGCTGCAGCAGAGGCAGCAAGCGCTTCCTTCGCAAGGAAGGGCCGAATGTTTAGACAGGAGCCATGGTTTAAGGGTTTGCAAGTCGGATATGCCAAGACTGCAGGCTTTGGGTATAAGGGTTTACGGTTTAAAGATGTTCTTGGGTGCGAGGTTTCAGGATTTCAAGATTTTCTAGGATTTGAGCAGGGGGATCTAAACGAGAACTGTGGAAAACTGGTGAGTTTGGATGTTGCGGTTCACGGCTGGCTTCTATCGAATGCTGCAATACCTCTGCAAGTTCCGCTACGCGAAAGAACTGGCCCCTGCCGTTTTGAGGGGCATGCTATCATCTAGGGTTCCATGTAACCCTAAACCCTAAACCTTGAGCTTTAAACCCTATGGTATCCTGTCTATATTTATCAAGGTTCAAGTTCGACGATGCGTTCCAGCGAGCTGACACTGGCGGATATTTCTCAACTCTTTCGGCGAGTCGCTGTGGCAAGCTCTTTATAATCGGTGCAGGTTGAAAAACCCTGAGTTAAGGAATGCACTTTAAACCATAGAGTCATAGAGAGGTTCCCCATACACTTTAAGGTCTGTTGCTTAATTTCAAGCGTCTTGGAGTCTGTGGGTGATCTTATGGAGGATCGCAGATTCAACGACCCGAAGACGACTTCCAAAAGCAAAACTACCTCGTTGAAGGGTGTGTCGTTTTTGGCTTTGGTTTCCCAGGGAGTAGCCTTTAGCGTTCGAGGTCCTCCAAAGCAGAAGCAAGGCTGCTTAAACCTTCGAGCGCCTTCCAGGGTATAGGATTTAGGGTTTCTTTTGGGTGTAGGGTTACCCTAAACGCTAACGAAACCCTAAACCCAAAACCCGAAACCGGTAGGGTTAGCGTTTAGGCACCCTCCAGGTGACAAGGTCTTAGGGCTCCAGGGCTTAAGGGCTGCAGTGCACGGATTTCGGTTCAAGGCCCTGAACAGCAACCTCCGAGCGCAATGAGGACATGATCATATCGACCTTGATTATCACGGCAGGCTTTGGGGTATAGAATTAAAATAACAGTTTAACAGGACAAGATGTAACAAGGAACCGTCAGGAAAAGCATTAATTAGTGTGTCCGCCACCGAAGCCCCTAAACCCGACAATAGCGTCAGCGGCAAGTCCGCGAGAATAGAACACAAGCAGCGACAACTCAACCAAGCAATTCTGAAGCAGAGAGCAGCTCCCCGACTCGCAACCGCCCCTCCGGTTTTAGGTTTTGAGGGTTTAAGGGTTTTTTTTTTAAAGTGCAATGGCCGTTTAGGCTTTAGGGTTTAAGGGCTTTTAGGATTTAGGCTTTAAAGCAGTTTAAAGGTTCTTCGGGTTTGCGGTGTAAGGGTTTAGGGCCTTTTAACAGCTACCGCCATTTCCGCGGAAGCCCTTTTACCACGCCAGAAGCCCTGCAAAACAACAGCCTCAGAAGCACCGAAGATTCTGCGTGTGAAAGGACTGAGGCTCTGGCTGACAACAGGTCCATTCGCAGCAACCCCTGTTCTGGGCTATTCTTGGAAGCCGACTCTTAAGGTTTTTTTGGGTCTAGGGTGCGCATGATCATTCTTGCTCCGTCTTACGAACGTACGGTGCATAAACCACGTGAAAGATGCCATTTCTGTAGGAATAGCTGAAGTGCTCGAGAGGCCAACATCCCTGAAGTACGGAGTGTTGAATGACCTGTGCTGGTAAAGGCCAGGGGTTTAGGACTTGCTAAACTCTAAAGCCCCAAAGCTCTAACTAGTGTTGCTTGCTGAATAGGTTTAGCCTTAGTGTAACCTTGAACCCTACGACCGATACTGGTCAGGGTTTCATTCCTTATGCTTGGGCCTGGGGTGCTTTCTTAGAGGCTCTTTCGGCTCTTGTGCCTTAAGGTTAGGGTTTAGGCGTTTAGGGTTCAAGAAGCAATTTTCTCTTTGGGGGCTTAGGCGTGTTTCTGGCGTTTCAAGTTCCAGGGTTGAGCGTCTACTTGAGAGACCAGAGGGCTAAGTCAGTCTTATAAGCAGAACAACCGTTCGGACAAGCCACAAGCAATACTTCGATCCCTGATCTTACAACCCAGTCAGGCCGAAGAATAAATCCGTAGAGCACCACACTGTTAATTTAAATCCTGCCTTGCTTAATACAAGAGCCTTAACCTTAAGAAATTAGAATAGGGTTTTTGGGGTATAGTATACCATAATTATCATAAGGAGCCCCCAAAATAGTATAGGTAATTCTTTAGGCCCCTATGATACTGCTTTCGGATTTCGAGCCTCTGCGCCCTCATCTCCATCTAAGCCCACAGGCCTCAAGCCTTAAAAGACGAGGGTTTGGGGCCTCGGATAACCTGTTCGGTTCCTCTACCCGGAACCCGACACCCTTAGACTAAACAAAGTGAGTTATATATCACAGCCTGTAAAAGCGAGCTCCGGCGCTCCCAAACTCCATCTCTCAATATAGGGGCCTTCATCATCTTAATCATAGACTCGCTATAAAATGAAGGAGCCCTAAGGAATAATTCTGGGAATAGTTCCGGACTCTACATTAGCATCGCTTCCTGCAGTATTCGAATGTAAGCTCCCCACCACCCAGTGGCTCCAGCGTCCCAGCCGCGGAATCGAGCGCTACTGACCTTCAAGGGGCAGATTTACCATGCAGTAAACCCTAAACCCTAAACCGTGGGTTTACAGCTTGGAGGCCCTGGAAAAGGTAATATGGGGGGCCTGAATAATTGCCTGTACCATTTTGGGGGTTCCTTATTATTGGATCCCAAAACCCTGTTCTATTTATTAAGGCCAGCTCTTCTTTCAGCAGCGGTTTTCCGAGTGCCAGAAGGCTTATCAGTGCAGCCTCACATCTGAAACTGGCGTGGCTCGAGGAAGTGGGCCGAAGACGGCCTAAGCCCAGGACTTAAGTAATGTAGAGGCCTTAATGATTAGAATGGGTTTTTTGGGGGTTCCTTATTCTAATTAGAGTATATTATACCCCCCCAAACCCTATTCGAATTATTAAGGCCCCTATAGTATAGAGCCAGGATGTCGAATCCGAAACTCAAGCCGGAGTTGAGAAAGCCTAGAGATCAACTTTCCCGAAATCTTCTCAGAGCATAAGATCGCTTCTGTGTGGGGTTTAGGATGTAGGCCTTAGAGTCCAACCCAAAGACCCTAAACCCTGAACCCTAAATTCAAGAGTCCAAACCAAAGCCTAGCTGGTCGCGGGTGTGTGTGGGCATGCGGTTTCAAACATCTTTTGAGCTGGGGCCTGAATCACGGATGCCTGGCCCCAGGTACCCAGGTATGGCTTTTATTTAGGGGCTTGGGGTTTAGGGGCTTAGGTATCTTAGGGTCTAGGGCTTATGGCTTAGGGTTTAGGAGGAATTGGGGTTCGTATCATACTGTCATGGTCATTAGGAGCCCCTTCACACCAGTCACTAGCAATTCCACCCCTCCCCTCCCCCCTCCACAATATATATATATATATATATATGCAGTTCAGGCTTTAGAGTCTACGCCTATCCGAGGCCCCTTTTTGCCAGCCCGGGCGGCGAGCAGTGCTCCCAGAAGAATCCTAACATCTGAAGCCCCTCAAGGGTTCCCTTAAGGGTAACCACAAGGGTTTAGGGTTTAGGGTTTAGGGCTTAGGGTAGGGCACGGGCTTCCTGTAAGCTTTCCGTTCTTGAGCTCCCTTGAGGCAGTTTGAAGGAGTTTGAAACCACGGAACCCCAGAAGAACAAACTCCGAATTCCTGGTCCCAGCCCTTACCATCCCGAGCACCCAGAAACCACATGGGAGTTTCCGACAATTAGGGTACCTTATTTTGGGATCCTTATAGTAAGAATCCTATTATTTGGGGTACTATAGTAGGGTCCCCTATTTTTGGAAACCCCCACATGTACCCGTTTAGTATGGATCCGCTTGGATCTCCTCCTCCACGAATGGGACCGTAATACTTATATATACTATTTTGGGGTTCCTTATTATAACTATAGTATGATAACCCCAAACCCCTATTCTAATTATTAAGGCCCCTATATTAATCTCTTTATAACGCTGGGGCCGTAGACTCGAAGTGCCGGGTCTAGGATCCAGAAGATTATCGGGCTCTTACTAGCCGCAATCCCACAAGCTAAACCACTGGCTAAGATCATGGCTCCGGTGAAGTTAGTGTAGGTCGTCTCTTTCTGCCACTGCGTCCTCGGGGAATCTCGGGAATAGACGAGATAGATTGTAACACTCTTAAAGGCGTAGCCCCAAAACCTTTGACGGTTAGGGTTTGCAATTCGAAATTGGTAGTCGAAGTTGTTTTGGTTCTGACATCGACCTAAGCTCCTTGACCATAAAACGCTGGAGACCTAAACCCAAAGCTCCACTCCTTACCTTGACCTACCAAAAGCCTACTTGTTTGTAGGGTCCCTATAAACTCCACGTAAGGATTCATAATAAGAGCCTACAAAAAAACAGGTTAACTATGGTAGTCTAAGGCAAGCCCTGAAGCCCCCCAAAAAGCAAGCGCTCAGGCGATGGCTTCCGTAGATTCAGGGTTGAGGGTTTCAGGCTTGAAAGCAGCTTCAGGCTTGAAGGCTTATATAAGGGTACGGCTTTGTTTGGTTGTGAGGGTATAATCTGTTGTAACCTACTATGATATGTTCTAACCTACTACAGTATACGATAATCTACTATATCATAGTATACTATAGCCTTCTATAATATACTACAACATACTATAACCTACCATACTTGTAACCATATACAAGGGCCTGTCTGAGTCGCATACTCCAAGCTGCGGGGTTTAGGGTTCACGGCCTCAGCCCGGTTTGGAACCCACAGTTTCCTTTCTAGGATAAGAGAGCTCTTTTGGGGTCAGACGAAAGCTGCCGACATCTGTTTAGAGTTTAGGGGTTTACGTGTTTAGCGCTTAATCTAGAAAGAAATGGCTCTGGCGGGCTACATGGAGACTCTTCAAATTGGGCGCTTTGGGGGTTTTCGGCCCTTGGGCCTTTCTGACGAGCTCTGGCTTCATCATGGCTCTTCGGATAGCATCCGACAAGTCAATGAGCACAAGAGAGAACTGAAGAGTAGCTCTTGCAATCACAGTTTTGGTCATACAGATCACAACACTCTTAGTAGTAGTAGTCGTCGTCTTCTACTACTACTGCTGCTACTACTACTACTACTACTACTCCTGCTGCTGCTTCTTCTCCCACTCCTACTCCTACTGCACTGCTACTGCTACCACTTCCACAGACCTTTTCAGCAAGCGTCCCTGGTTCATAAAGAACCGCCGATGTGCAGCCCACTGGGATGCTAAACCCTGGAAGTCCTAAACTCTAAATCCTAAACATCAGGCCCTCAACCCTCAACCCTAAATTTACTAACCCTAAACCCCAAAACCCCACTAACTGCACCCCACTGGAATCCTTGAGGGCGCCCTGGCGGCGTCCGTCATTGTTGGTGGCCTTGGTCTGGCTTTCACGCCTTAGGGTTTGGGATTTGGGGTTTAGGGCAGGAAATCTGAGGCCGAGGGGACTTGATTTTTATCTTTGCTTTGCTGGGCTTGGGGTTTGAAGACTAACCTCCTCGGGTCAGGGCTTAAGCTTCACGGGCTTAGTTTAGGGTTTAGGGCAGGGTATCAGAGATCAGGGCGGCAGCTTTTAGGGCTTCTGCGGCTGGGAAGGAATAGAATGCTCGCTGTCACGCGCAAAGATGACGGAGTGATGACACAGTATATATGTGTATATATAGATATATGTATATACATATATATGTATATATGTATGTATGTATGTATGTATGTACGTATGTTTGTATGTATGTATGTATGCATGTATGTATGTATGTATGTATGTATGTATGTCTGTAGGGCAGGGCCTGCGAATCTTATGGCCATCCACTACGCACTCAGCCGATCCGCAGAAGGCCAGGCGGACGAACAAAGACTGGGGTTCCTAAACCCAAAACCCCAAAATTTAGGGTTTTTTGTTTAGGGTCCCTGAACCCCCAAATTTAGGGTTTAGGGTTTAGGTAGGGTCCCTGAACCTCAAAATTTAGGGTTTAGGGTTGAGGGTCCCTAAACCCCCAAATGTAGGGTTTAGGGTTTAGGGTCCCTAAACCCCAAAAAGTCTAAACCCTAAACCCTGAACCCAACGATTATGGAATCCAAGGAATGGAAACGCCGGCCTACCTGTAGCCGCTTGAGAGATTTTTCTTTGCCATTGGCCTCCAGATCAACCACCCCGAAAATGGCCTCAGGAAGATCTTACGAGGCGCTTACTTGGCCTTGTCCCCAGAAGCCTTCACAGAAGCATAAGGATCGTACAGTCATGACAGGGGCCTGATACCCCAAATGTTGGATTCAATCGTCCGTGTGCGTTTGTGTGCATGTGCGCTTTTGGAGCCTTCAGAAACATGTTCTTCAACTGCGCTGACCTGAACATTCCATGATGCTGGTCTCCCCAATTGCTGACTGTTTCTTAACCAATATGCAATAGTGCTTTCCAAGCTTGACTTCCATCACTGTTTTAGTTTTGAGGGCCTTAGACTAACTAGGGGTCAGGGCTTTGGGGTCTTCCAGGGCCTCGGTTAGGATGACGGTTGATGCAGGTTGGAGTCTGCCACGGATCCAGGTTAGGGATAAGGGCCTTGTACAGGAGTTTCAGGACTAGACGCCAAGAGCAGACCTCAAATAGTAGACTCCTATCCTAAGACATCCTCACAAAAGACGTCTAGCATGATAACCCAGCGAAACACCTGTAAACCCTGTACAGACCTGTATCTTCGCAAGGCGTGCAAGACTTTCTGGCTGGGCTGCTGACAGAAGCTTGTGGAGGTCGACCTTGCGGGCGCACGAGTTCTTGCTCAAGGGATGTATTGAGGATCCTTGTTTTGGGTGGTCCTTCTGTTGAGGCTCCTTATGTTTTGGTGGGATGGGTGAAACTTGGGAGTGCCTTTTCAAAGGGCCTTGTCGGAGATTCTCATATTTGTGGCAACTTAAACCCGCAAGCCCTCCGAAGCCTTGCAGATGAGTTCCTTCACAAGAACCTGGTAAAACGGTGCTTCGGCCTCCCCAATCTAAACGTCGGGACTCCAATGGAAGGTTCTTAGAATGCTTTTTCATGGTTATGTGGTAACCAAAGGTTGCATAGGGCTTCGACAGAATCTTTCGGCTGCTAGATCGCTACAGTATGGAACAATCTTGCAACTTTCCTGGGGGCTTATGCGTAGGTTAAAACCTCGAAATTAAGGATCTTACGAAGCTGTCTGAGACTCGCCACTCCAGGACCTATCATTAAACATAGCAGTAGGGTTAGTACAAGTTATTAGTGTCAGGAATAAGAAGAGGTTAGTATCGCAATGCTGTTGATGGACGAAATCCTTAGGCCTACGCTCTCGGAATGCAGCGGGAGCTTCACAAGGAGCAGCTTTGAGCTCAACACGGTGCACTCAGAAAGCCGTACTGCTACAGAATCAACCCTAAATCCAGCCTTCTATGTTTACAGGCCCTAAACCCTCAGCTTCAGAACCTAAGCTCAGCCAACCGCTAAACTTCGGGTCATGCACCAGCGCTCCCTTTTAACTCGTCCTCCGGCCGAAAAACGCTGAGGCAAGGCAGCGCCGCCTGTGTCTAAGGTAGAACCCATGGGCCCCCTAGTATGGGCCCTTAACCCTGGGACCCTAATATACCTACTATATACTGTATATATACCCTTAAGGGGCCCTAGAATCCCCTAAGGGCCCATGTTAAGGGCCCATGGGTTCAACCTTAGACTGTGGGGGGTTGGCATCGGGCAGAGGCTTATCCGGCTTGGGGCTCTCAGGGTTCAAGGCTTTAGGGTTTACGGGTTTAGGGGTTTAGGGGTTTAGGGGTTTAGGGGTTTAGGGTTTTAGGGTTTAGGGTTGAGGACTTTAAGGTTTAATTTGAGGCTCATAGGGTTTAGGATTAGGAGTCTTATGCCGTCGGCATTCTTAAACGCTAAGACTTAAGGCTTGAGGCTCCGAGGGTTCAGGGTTTGTTGCCGTTTTGTGTGGTCTTTTGGGATTCAGGCCAGACCCTAAACCACGAGTTGTCAACAGTTGAAAGCGTGACCCTAAACCCGAGGTTCAATCTACAGGACCCTCCTGATGAAGGGACCTGAATCCCTAAACCCAAATCCTACACCCTGAACCCCAAACCCCAAAACCCAAAAGCCCTAAACCTCAAACCCCCAAACACCTAAACCACTAAACCCAAATCCTACACCCTGAACCCCAAGCCCCAAAACCCCCAGAGCTTGAACTCTGAAGCTGTGAGGCGCTCGCCGTGGGGCCAGGGTTTGGGGTTTAGGGTTTAGGGCTTCTCGGTCCAAGCGGAAATATGGCATTCGCAGATATAATATTATAGTTATTTTTTAAGGGCCCAGTATTATATGTTTTAAGGGCCCTAATATTATAGAATTATGGGGTTTCAGGTTTCGGGCAATAAATAAGCCTGGACAGCGCTTATGCTGTGCCGTGAAGCTTTAAGCCGTGTCATCGCTATACAGTGGGTCTATATCAAAAGTACTGTTGACATATAATACGAATATACCCCAAAACCTGGGCATGCCGCCCCCTAAACTCTATTGTGCAGTGTTTAGAGGCTCTAAGCGTATAGAGTTTAGCCGCGTATAGTTTCGCGTGCATATAGCGTTAAGTGTATAGAATTTCGCGTGTAGCGTTTGGGTGTACATAGTTTGGCACATACAGTTTGGTTCTCATTTGTGCAAGCATGCGCATGTCAGTGTACTTGTGCTGGCACGTCGTGTGTTTGAGTCGCGAGATGCAGGCTTGTGCGACATGCCTGGGCGCTCTGGTCTCCCACCGGTCGATGGCGTGGCGGCTCTCGGGATCCCGGCTACACCAGATCTTCCCTGTGCGGTGGAACTGAGAAGATCGCTCTGCGCCGCGTATCGTGCGCCCAAATGACATCTTCATCCGTCACCACAATTCCTGTAAGGTTGTTGTTGGACACGCTTGCTCAAAGTCGGACTAGGTCCCGGGCGCGCCTCTCGATCACACCGGCCATTGGCACAGTGTTGGTAAAGGAATGTAGAATAGGGTTCCTTTGAGGCTTCCTTAGACGGGGCTGCAATGGCACGAATTCATAGGGACCTTAATCATCCGAAGAAGGTTTTGAGGTTGGGCTATATGCTATAAGGATAATAAAGACCCTTACGGAATAGTAGTTCTGATCACTCAGGCTTCTGAATGGCGCCAGTAAGTCCACATCATGCGAAGCCACTTAGGGGATCTGGTTTTCGGATGCTTTTGCATCTCCCTTAGTCTTAGCCTGCATCCCTAAAACCTATAGGTCCTGATCCGCCTGATCCCGACAACCCTATTGAACCCTAATCCCAAAGCCCAAACTAAATCTCTAAGCCCCAAAACCCTAAATCCTAACCCTAAACCCTAAGCCCTAAACCCAAAATCCCTAAACCCTAAGCCCCAAACCCTGAATGCCTAAACCCTAAATCCCTAAGCCCAAAAGACCGAAAGCCTTTTCAGCCGGAGCCTTCCACGAGGGTCAAGACTTCTGGGCCAGGGCCGCCATCTCAGCAATGCCTCATCACTCGGCTCTTAGGGTTCAAGAAAGGGGGTTCGACTCGGCTCTTAGGGTTCAAAAAAAGAGGGGTTCGACTCGGCTCTTAGGGTTCAAAAAAGGGGTTAGGCATTAGGGTTCAGGGTTTAGGTTTCAGGGTTTAGGGTTTGAGGTTTAGGGGTTTTAGGTTTTTTGGGGTTTAGGTTTTTAGGGGGTTTTCGGGTTGCGCGGGAGAGGGTTTTGAGGGGTTAGGGTTGCGCCGGGGACGGTTTCAGGGCTTTCGGGATTGAGGGTTTTAGGGCAAGAAATACTTCAAGGGTTGCTAGACGGGTTTATATATGTCAAGGCAGAGCAATCGCAGCACAAAGTGTGACACAATCAGCCATGCTGCTGCAGAATAGAGACGAACACATGAACCGAAACCCAAAGCCCTAAGCCCGAAGAAGGGACACGAAGCAAGGATTTCGGACAGCAAAGCAGCGCGTCCAACAACGGACTACCGATGTGCACCGAAAAGGGGAATGGGAGTTCTCAAACCTAAACCCTAAAACTTAAACCCTAAACCCAAAACCCAAAACCGCAAACCTTAAACCCCCAAACCAAAAAACCCAAACCCCAAACCTTAAACCCCTAAACCCTAAACCCCAAACCCTGCATCCTCAAGTCCAAGTGGCGCTTGCTGCGAGTCTCCGTCTTCACCGACATCTTCCTTACGGCTTTGGGGTTTTAGGGGTTGGGCAGGCTCTCTGCGTATCACACATTCAATCGGGTGAGGTTTTTTCCAGAGGGAGTGTAGGATTCTGCAGGGCAGGGTGTTTGGCTGTAGGAGATCATTGACTCTAGTGGAGCTCCAACGGTACCCTGTTCTTCAAAGGATGATACAAAAAGGCATCCCCTATTCAGCGCTTCACCTTAAGCCCTCAGCCCCAAACCCCCTAAACCCTAAACCCCTAAACCCGAAACCCTAAACCCCAAAACCCTAAACTCCCTAAACCCCAAAGCCCTAAACTTCCTAACTCCCTAAACCCCAAACTCTCAAACCGCAAAAATGCGCCCTCAGAGGCCCGAGGATCAGCTGCGCCAAGAGCCCGCGCCGCTTCGAGGGCGCAACTCGACGCCAGCCCTCCAAGAGGCCTCCCACTAATATACTATAGTGTAGGGTTTAGGGCTTAGGG
>CAJNDV010014825.1:15046-31662 GCA_905221635.1 Symbiodinium sp. CCMP2456 | reverse complement strand
CCCCCCCCCCCCCCCACCCGCCCCAGCCACAAAAACAAATCCGAGTAAGGGGCGGAATTACACCAAAAGTTTGGGTGCATTCTGCTCTGCTCATCTAGAAAGCCCTAAACCCTAAACCCTAAACCCTAAACCCTAAACCCTAAACCCTAAACCGCGGTGGGGGCTTCAGAGTTGAGCGGCTTGCAAGGCTTGGCTTTGAGCCTGAATGCGGGCATCCGGACATCCACCAATGGGACAGCCCTAAACCGACCGTAAGTTTCGAGAGGGGTTTAGGGTTAAGGCTATAGGGTTTTAGGATTTATAGCGTTTCAGGGTTTAGGGTTTTAGGGTTTTAGGGTTTAGGGTTTTAGGGTTTTAGGGTTTAGGGTTCAGGGTGCAGATGTTTTCAAGCTGCGCTGATCTGGCGTAGCTTTGTCTTACTAGTGACACACACACACACCAGTATTCCTAACACAACCCCTAGTCGTATGTTGTTCTTTCAGCATGGCCGCTTTGGTGTACTAGAGGAATGTCGGAAGTAATAAATATATAGGTCGCACCTGAGGTTATAAGTGTTACCCCAAGCAAAACGACACTTCCAACCGACTAACTACTAAGTCCCGGACCTGAATTCCTATAACACCCGTATAGAAACTTCTGGATTCCAAGCCCCTTGAATCAATGAAGACAGGAGACCTTAAACCATAACATCCAGCCCTCTATAATCTGAGGTGTGAGGAGTCTCTAGGCATCGAAGCCTTTTTGAGAGTCGAGGTTTATGTTCTTCTTCGAGACGGGGCCGGGTTCCATAGCAGGGTCCCCAATGCTTCTGCTGTTGGCTACGAGTTTTGGCTTAGAGCCTGCAGGTGTAGGCTTTCGAAATTAGGGTTGCTTGTTGCTTCAGGGTTCAGAGGATCCGTCTTTCAAGAACCCTCATGCAAATCTCCTGAGCGAAAGACCCCCCCATATAGCTCCCAACGCTCACCCCTAATTCAAACCAAAACCGCGTCCTCGCAATCGTGTCCCTAAAATGTCATCAACCTTAGAACATTGTACCCCAGACCCTAAACCCTAGAAGTGCACTTCCGGGGGCCCTACGTGCGCGAAGATCGAGAAGAACGCGGGTGTCGTGCTCAGGAAAACTGCAGTGAATCCAAGCCTTGAAGAACAAAACTGCTCGGAAGGGTTTACGGGTTTACGGTTTAGGGATTTAGGGATGTATGGTTTAAGGGTTTGGGATTAAGGGCTTAAGGTTCTTGGCACCTCCAGCTCCTGACCCTCCCACCTCCCAAATCCCACCATCCTCATCACCACCATCATAATCATCTCCATCATCATCATCATCGTCATCATCATCATCACCATCACCATCGCCATCACCATCGCCATCATCCTCGTCGCTATCATCATAATCATCATCGTCATCGCCATCACCATCATCTCCATCACCATCATCCTCATCACCATCATCATCACAATCATCGCCATCATCAACATCATCAACCATCATCAATCATCAA
The DNA here is from genome assembly GCA_905221635.1 of Symbiodinium sp. CCMP2456. Taxonomy (NCBI): domain Eukaryota; class Dinophyceae; order Suessiales; family Symbiodiniaceae; genus Symbiodinium; species Symbiodinium sp. CCMP2456. The sequence continues at coordinate 30,163 of CAJNDV010014825.1, read as the reverse complement.
TCATCAGCCATCACCATCATCATCGTCACCATCGACATCATCACCGTCAACATCACCATCATCATCATCGTCATCGTCAGAAAGGTAGCAGTAACCCAGCTAGGCATGTCGAAGGTAAACGAAACTTTTGCATGATGAACAGCAAGACGATTACTACGGCTACCCTGACTTGTAAAAAGAGACCGGCAGCTTTTTAATTTTGTTTTGCTTTGCTTGCTGAGGCATCAAGTAGCCCTGCCACCCACGAAACCCGACAAGTTAGACCTGGGAAATCTGTTACTCTGCAACCCTCAGCCCTCACCACTGCAAACCCCAAACCCAAACCCCCCAAAGCCAATGCCAGAAACCGATACCTCCAAACGTCAAATCGGCAGAATAAGTGCCGAGGTTGGAGCGTAAATGACAGGCACCACTCATCGTTGTGAGGTGGCCAGTTCCAGTATCTGATTTTTCGGGGCGGTGCAGAGCTTGGGGTTCGATTATGGGTTTTGTTGGGGGTATAGGGTGGGTTTGCGTTTCCGTGGGGGAGTTTCGGATTTGGTCTTGGGGTTAAGGTCAGAGATTGATTCGTGATCACACCGACGTGAACAGTTGAAAACGAAGCTAAAAAGCAATGACTGCTCTACATCCCTCCAAACGGCGCCCGTGAACGATCCTGACATTTCGTCTCAATCCGACATGGTAAGAACGATCAGCACCAATAGTCTCAGCTACAGCGTCCTTTCAACACGCCAACCTCGGGACGCAGCCGCTATGCCAGGGGGTTCTAGAAATCTTATAATCCTTAAGGTTGAGGATTTGGGGTTTAGGGTTTAGCGGTTGAGGGTTTAGGGTTTTAGGGTTTAGGGTTTAGGGTTTACCCTAAACTCTAAGCATGACCGCGGGCTTCGCAGATCAGCCTTGGGGGTTGTAGAAACGTCTCTGAGACACTGAAGAGTCTAGAGGCCTGGAGGTCTGAAGGATTTCGATCAAGGGCTTAGGGTTTAGGGTTTAGGGCTTAGGGAACAGTAAATACCCATAGGACCCATGGTAGTTCCTTTTTGTGGCTTATATTTAGGATCCTATTAGGGAATCCCCAAAAAAGGAACTGCTGTGGCGCCTATGGGTATACTATACTTAGGACTCAGGGAACCTTAATGAGCAGTATTATGCAATTGTAGGTCTGTAGGCTTCCGTTTTTCGGGTAGCCAGGCTGGAGTATCGGTTTTTGTACGCCGCGCTTGTGAAAGCAGGACAATGTAGAGGCCGTAATAATCAGAATAGGGTTTTGGGGTATATTACACTACAGTTGGAATAAGGGACCCCCCCCCAAAAAAAAAAGTATAGGTAATTGTTGAGCCTTCAAAATTACAAGACTTCAGAGCTCTAGTTTGATGACGCTGGCATATCTGCATCCCGGGCACAAGTCATGCACCACACAGATGAGGTTCAAGAGAACAGCGATGAACCAATTGCCTGCAGCTGCACAGCCGTAAACCCTAAACCCTAATCCTAGCTCCGAATCCTAGCGCCCAAAATCCTAAACTCCAAATCCTAAGCCTTAAACCCGAAGCACGAGACAAATTCGAGTGCCCGGGCCTTGAAACCGAAACCCAAAAGTCCGGAGAAGCAGCCCAACATCTGACAAAGATATTTGTGAGCCTCCCGGGCATAAACCTGCGGCCGAAGTTGAAGTCGGAGCGCTACACCCTAAACCGACCGAAGGTTTCCATGAAGGATTTTAGGGGTTTAGGGTCTAGGGTTCCTTTCAGGGCTGCTTTAAGGGTCTAGGATAGGGTTCCTTTCGGAAGTAGGAGACTGGCCCCAAAAGGGACCCCACACATGTTGGAATCCTAAACCTTACACCTCCCCAGACCAGCCGTCTGCCTTTTACCGGAACCAAAGCAAAAACCTCTAGCCCTCTCATCAACCGTGAAACCTTACACCCCTAAACCCCAAGCCCGAAACCCAAAACCAAAAGCCCTGAACCGAAAACTCAAGACCGCAACACCCCAAACCCCTACAGCAAACCACCCCCCAACCCCTAAACCCTGAACCCGAAACCCCTAACTCTAACACCTAATCCCTAACCCCTAACCCCTAAACCCTAAATCCCTAATCCGTAAACCCTCAACCCTAACTCTAACACCTAACCCCTCAACCCCTAAACCCCTAAACCCTAAACCCCTAACTCTAATCCCTAAACCCTAAACCCCTAACCCCTAGACCCCTAGACCCTCAACCCTAAACCCTAAGCCATAAACTCTAAGCCAGGATGCTCAAGACGATGTGTGCCCAGCAAACGCTGCAAAACGGCGGAACCGACCTCGGGGCTCTGAGACGCCTCTTAAGAGCCGAGCTATAATCTAGGGGCCTTCATAATTAGAATAGGGTTTTGGGGCCCAGTATACTATTTTAAGGTTTAAGGTTTAGGGTTTGGGGCTTTGGGGCTATAAGCCCTAAGATCTAGCCCAAAAACAGGCTAGGTTTTAGGTTTTAGGGTTTAGGGTTTAGGGGTTTAGGGTTTAGGTAGTACGGTCGTAGAAACCTCCTACGGACTAAAAATACCTACCCACCCCCTATCACCTTGTAGAGCTTTCCAAGGTGTGAAAAGGCGTTTACTTGGGCGAAGGCTTTGATAACGCTTCCACGGGGCCTTCAATAAGGCTTCAAGGTTTGAAAGGGGTTGAGTGTTCAGCTTTTGGGTCACAGGGTTTCGGTCGGAGCTTTCGGCGAGCTTTTTTGGGGTACCATAAAGAAGTACACCTCTGAAACCGTCAATGAACAAATCCTAAACCTTGCATCCTGCTGCTCATGCTGTGCCCCGTGCACTCTCAGGCCATGGATAGAAGCAGCGACATGCAGAAGCCTACACCCTAACAAGAAGAGAGGGATAAGATATGGGCCTTGCTGGTTGGAATGGGGTTTTGGATAATAGTACAGCTACTAGAGTATAAGTATAATAGGGACGGTAAGGCTAGTGCTAACACTTATTCAGGCTTTTACGTTTACTCCGTTCCCAGATCCTTTCAGCAGGGCTTAGCATCTGAGAGTGCAAGGTTTGGGGGCCAGGGGTGCTTTGGCTGCTGGAATAATTAACATGGTGCGGCCTTATGAAAATGTCATCAAGACCGTGAGTCCAGTATCTTACGACCTACCCAAAATGCTACACGTCTAATCACCCATATATTACACCCTCCCCTATGGAGCCCTGTAGACCCTAATGTAGGGGCCTTAACAATTAGGATGTTGGGGGCTCCTTATTATAATTCTAGTATTAGACCCCCCCCCAAACCGTATTCTAATTATTAAGGCCCCTATCTTAGACCCTAAGCCCTAAACCCTCTCCAACTACTGATCCCCTGAGCCCGAGGAAACGGCCTCACCATGAGCGAGAAGATGCGGCGCTGACAGGGGGCTTCAGACGTCCAGAGGTCCAGGGTTTAGGGTTTAGGCAAGTGTAGTGTTTAGGGCTTGCCTCCACCCCCCTCAACCCTAAACCCTAAACCCTCAACCCTAAACCCTAAAAGCTACCCTCATAAAGAACCGAAGGCCTCCATCAGCACGTTGGGGGGTCGTGGAGGCCGCAGGTTCGGGGGCCTTGTTGGTTTGCCGGACCCTTCCGAAATTGGCGCATGGAGTCCGGTTTGCGAGAGTTCAAGAGCGACCCCAAGAACCGTTGGGAGAATGGCAATCCTCCCTAAACCCTACCCTAACCCTCCAGGTACCTACTATATAGGGCCTTAGGGGCTCTAGGACCCTATATAGTAGGTAACTGGGGGGTTAGGGCTAAACTCTGTTCCTTCGCAGACTTCAGAGCTGAGGGCTTAAGCCCCAAGCCTTGAAATCCAGATTAACTCCCCAGAGAGCCCCATACCCCATAATTAAGGAATACACCTTAAGTTCTAGGGGTCTTCGATTTTTTTTTATGATTTAAGGTAGACTAAAGGGTATCGGGCCTTCGGGGTCTAAACCCTAAACCCTAAACCCTAAACCCTATGCCACCCCGGCCTGCCGAAACCTCTGTGCCAATCTTGGAGCTGAGATGCTCAAGCTCCAAACCCGAACCCTGCACCTGAAGCCATGATATCAATAATATAGGGGCCTTGATAATTAGAATAAAGTTTGGGGGTATCTTATACGCGAATCATAGAATTTGGAATCAGTTAGGCCCTTACATTAGCTTAACCCAGAGTCCCAACCCATAAATGCCTTGTCAGCCCTCTCATCCATGAAACCCTTGTCGAGTCCGTGCGACGTGTCAGGAACGCTGAACATCCCAACAACCCCTGCCGACACCCCCTGAACGGTTCAGGGTATAGGGTTTGGGGTGAGCCCTTGAATCCACAATCCTACCTGCACCGCACCTGAACCCCGAACACTACATGCATCAAAACCCTGCAGGAGCCCTGAAAGCTGAACTCGAAATTTCAGACCCTAAACCCTAGACTCAGAATCCCTAAACCCTGCTGTAGATTCCTCAGTCCCTTCGAGAACCCTTTGAGGAAATCTTGAAGGAATCCCCTAGTCGTATAGAAAGAACCCTATAAGGTTCCCGCACCCTGACAAAATCTCATAATCGCTCCCACAGCCTTTTTCTAAACTATTTCAGTAAAGCCCGACAAATAGCTCCCTATACTAAAACCCATGGCAACATCCCAATTAAACTTTGACTGAGCCCTATACCACATCCATACAGCATAGGCTCAGCCCGGAATTAGACACAATCCTAGATTCCTAGACCCATAAAAAACGTGGAACCTGCCTTCTTCAGGGCGCTCTCCTTGCCACTGTACCAAGCGAGCGGGATCGCCTCGTTCGGCTGATGGGGTTCAAACTACAGGGTTTCTGTCGTTTGGGTTTTGGTTTTAGAATTTAGGGGTGGGTTTGTGGAAGAACAGAGAAACAGGAGATATAGCATCGCAAGAACTAGGTGCTGCATGCCAATAGTTCCAGGCACATGCAGGAATCGAAGAAGACTTATACCTTTACATTGTCAGTTTTGTATTTATCTGCCACTATGGTTATCATTGCCATTATTACTTGTACTTGATTACTCGTGTTACACGTATCACTAATGATATTCTAACTATTTGGATCGTGTAATGACGATGTTTCCATATTCAAGCTAAGCAATGTTGATATCATTACAGTTAAGCTAAGCTACTAGGTTCCCCAGTAGACCCCTAACAGTAAGGGCACCCTTTTTCCTACTCTTTGGGGTTAATTTTGGACCCCCAAAAACAAAAAGGGTAGAAGGGTACTACTGGGGAACCTAGGCTATGATTACCGTCGTTCCAAGTCTCATCTCTAAAAGGCACCCGTCTTCTCTCATTCGTGTGAGCTGTTGTTTTCCGGGTCTCAGGGCACCGTAAGGCTAAGGATTTAGGATCTTCGAGTTGCTGGGTAGAACTTTTGGGCTTAGGGGTTCAGGGTGGAAAGGTTTAAGCACGTAGGCTTTAAGTCTCTCTCTCTCTCTCACTCTCCCTTTTTTTGCTCAGCAGAGGTGCTGAAAGCTGCGGAATTCATGCCTTCGGCCTCTACACTCTACATGCGTCATGAGCACTCGGCGGGCATCAACATGCAGACTGCTGGAATCACATTCGACAAGCGTGAGCACTAATCCCAATGTCCCCACCACAGTTCTTCAGTGCAGTGCCGTCCACATGTGGACCAGCTCCAGCATGGACAACCTGGGTTCTGGTTAGGGAATTTAGTTAAGTTTAGGTTATCATAATGAGGACACCTTGTTATTTACTACAGATCGCTATGGTAACTTAAATTAAATTCGGTAACAAGAGACGAGAATGCAGATTCACACACCGATGAATGTGTGAGCACTGGTGCAACCAAGTAAATAGAGAAGGCTCAGTGTGTGCTGGGATTTTCTCCTCATTATCACAATTCGCATGTGGAGCTCTATTACATGGATCCCGCGATGCCCAAAGAGCCCAGTACACTCCCTGAATCAACAACAGACCATAAGCCACGCAGAGGATCGCCCCAATACTCGAACCTGATTTCTTTTCTGGCTGCCTTGCGCCGAGTAACGCAAGGGCCCGAACACGTAGAATAGGGCCTACCCTAAACCTTGAGTAGGGTATTGGGGTATGTTATAGGGTGATGACCAAAAACGTTTCCTGATCGTGTATCCCCAGAACTTAAGCCACGAAGATCAAAGCCGGACATTCGAAAGCCTACTCTCCCCAACACGTCGTAATCTAGGGGCTTGGTAAACAATTTTGCAGTGTTTCTTTCGAGGGAACCTTGAGGGGTTCTGTAGGGGCTGAGAGGTTTTGAAGCCTGACAGTGCACTGAGGTTTGGGGAGGCTTTGCCCTGAAATGTACTTTAATGGAACAATATACTTGAATATACAGTAATATACTATGAGACTCTAAGAATATCTAACATACTCTACTCATATCAGCAGAACACTAAAAAATACTATGTCTGCATACTCAGGCTTCTATATTGCATTGGAGCTACAACCGCCCTAAGCCCTAAAGCAGCTTTATTCTAGGGCATAAGAGGCAGACTAGTACATCCTTCATGACTGTGGCTACAGCGTGCTATAGTTCTGGAGTTTGGGCTTCCTGAGATCAGGCAGGATGGGTCTCTTGGCAGCAGGAGCCTGGGGGGAACCAAAAGAGTCTGGGCATCTGACACCTGGGCTTTCAGCGGACCCCGGATTTGCCAGCCAACTGCACAGCGCGGAAGTGGCAGCCAGACGTGGGGATGTTGACAACACAAACAGAGCTACATCTAAATCATCAACATCTGGGTAGTTCTCCAAATTAGGGTCCCGTTTCAGGGTCCTCTTATAAGGGTGCCGTACTATTTTTGGGACCGAAGCAGGGAACCTAACTTAGAGAACTACCCATCTTCATTGACGACCATCTTCTCCGTCAGAATTCAAAATGTAATTCGTTTCAATACTGCGATATCACCACTTGTACTCGATGTTCTTTGCGAGCTCGTTGCAGATGTGGGTTTGACTGCGACATTTCCACCAGAGCTGTGGCTAGGGTTAGACAAACAAAACGAACAAGAAACTCGAATCTAGCTTGCTTCACTCGAAGAGGAACTTCCTGCGGAATCTGAAGGCGAAGTTCTCACAAGTGTATGGGTTTAGGGTTTAGGGTTGAGGGTATTGCTTCAGGTCTTAGGGCTGGAATCCCCCCTTCCCCTCTCAAATCTCCGAGTTTTGCAGTGCATAGATGTCTCAAGACATTAAACTTTGCTGGGACTTGGCGTTCGTAACCCTGGTCCAACAGCAATGCGATAGCTAATAGCCGAAGACCCCTTCGAACTCAATTTCAACAAGGGAACTTAGTACATGCCCTCCCTCACAAAATCCGAAGCAAGACCAACAACCCACCGCGGAATCTTGAACTCCCAGGGTTTCTCGTGCAGAGACAACCCTAAGGCCACAAGGTCACACTGTCGAACTTAACAATCCTTGGAAAATGTCATGGTTTTTCTAGCTCTTGACCCCAACTCTAAACCCTCTGAGCAGTCGCCCTGTTCTAAAGGGCCACGAACCCTAAACCCTCAACCCATGAATTGAACTTTTCACGCTGAGGCCGGGGCTATGCCAGAAAGGCCCCTGCTCGGGTCGACGCACCGAGTTGTCGTCTAGGACAGGGTTGCCTAGGGCTTTTTGATATTTTAGGGTTGAGGGTTTCCGGCTTTTCTTCTCCGTGGTCTCAGGGTTAAAGGGTCTTCGGGTTTGGGTTTTGGGTGCTGTCGTTAACTTTGGCTATTCTTGTTGCTTCTTGGTTTCTTTGTCTTGTGCGTTGAGGGTTTGGCTTGCGCCTCAATGTTAATTATTTTATTGCGGGCTTTGTCAAGTACCATTCTATGGGATATGGAATGCACGTTCTCCTCCTGGACACCTTTTTTGCCCTTTAACATTTATCACGGCCTAGTCATACTCTTAATTACAGCATCCCTCACTTAACCCGATTTTAGGGTTTAGGGTTTAGGGTTGCAGGCAGAGCTCTTTCGGCCGTGGGATGCTCCCGGGCCAGCCTCTGGCTTCGTATGGAGCGGCTCAATGACTGGGTTCCCCAGTAGACCCCTAACAATAAGGGCACCCTTTTTACTACTCTTTGGGTTTAATAAGGGACCCCCAAAACGAAAAAGGGCAAAAGGGCGTGAAGCAATCTTCAGGCTTCAAGGTTTAGGGTTTAGGGCTTAGGGTCTAGGGTTTAAGGATGCTGCGGCTGGGATCTACAGGAAGATGCTTGTCCTCCCTGGTCCAGGGTCTAAATATTCGGGTTTGGAACAAGGAAATCCCCCTAAACCCCTAAACCGACCAATATAGGGGCCTTATAATTAGAATAGGGTTTGGAGGTATACTATGCTAGAAGTCTAATAAGGACGCCCCAAAAACCTATTCCAATTATTAAGGCCCCCACATCGAATTAGACCTGAAATTTCAAGTCTGAACCAACGCTGACCCACGCGGAAACCTCGCAGAGCGTTGGGGCCTTCTTGGGGGCCCTGTGATTTGTACCTTGCTGCCTCTGTGAGTTCTTCTCTTGAAGCCTGAAAACAACCAAGACACCATCGTAACTGCAGTGTGATTTGGGGGCTACTGGCCCGATTTAGGATCCGTAAAAGTTTCAGGAATCCTCGTCCAGGACACGTGTTGGGCTGCCAAACACATGTCCTACGCAACCCCCAACAACACACACCGAACAGTTAACCCTAAACCCTAATCCCAAGATAAACCCGAAAGCGGAAACCCGAGTTCTGAATTCTGGGTCAAGGTTCCTCACTCCCTGCAGAGTTTAGGGCTTAGGGTTTAAGGTTTAGGGGTTTAGGGTACTCGCAAATCCTACTTCGAGGCGCGAAGCCTCGAAGCCTTCTTGCAGACCATTGTAGACCCCTGGTAGATCGTCACCCCTTCCCTTAAGCAATGACATAGGGGCCTCATCCTTTCAGGGGGGGGGGGGCTTTTCCTTACATCAGGGCTCTACATTCAACTCAACCATCGAGAACCTTTAAGGACCCGGCGACCGGATCGGTAAACTGGAAGGAAGATCGGCTGCAGAGACATGCGCCTTAACAGTTGTCCACGCTTGCCGATGATCGAAATAGCGATGCCAATCCCACACCTCACACCCCTCAATCTCCGAAATCGAAGACTCGACTTCTTTGAGTTCCGTGGTTTAGGTCCTGAGGGGTGTGGGGCTTGGAGGCTCTAGAGCTTTCCGACTTACAGATACCCATTGTACTCTGCACCCTACGCCTAAATTGAATGGCTCTGAGATGCTCAACTTCGAGGAACAAGGAACTTAGTAAGCAGGGTTAGAGCCCTAATTCAAGTACTTATAACCCGACTTACTGAGCCCCATAGCCCCCAAACCCTAAACCCCGAACCCTAAGCCACAGAAACCAGAAAAGCTCGACTCCATGGTCTCGGGTTTAGGGCTCCGTCATTCGGATAGCCTGAACTACGGTTTAGGGTTTGGGGTTTAGGGTTCAGGGTTTAGGGTTTAGGGTTTAGGGGTTTAGGGTTTCAGGTTGGGCACCCGGGCCATACTATGCGGAGGGGGGGGTGTTGGGTGACGAATTGGTAATACTAGCAATCATACTGTAGTGCATGCCCCAAGATCCTATTCTGGCCGTCACGACCTTTTTATGGTCGAACTTCTTCAGAGCTACAGTCCCCCATATAAACCCGCGCGGCCCAACAAGTTCCAGCTTTCCTACTAGACAGCTGAGACTGAGAGGGGATTTCCAACAAATCTGAACTGGGAGCCAAACCCTCAACCCTAAACCTTAGGGTTTACCTGTAACCGGAAAGACCTACCCTTTTACGGAACCATGTATAGAAACCTTAATAATAAGGACTAAAAAGGTAGGTCTTTCCGGCTACAGGTAGGGTTTAGCCCTAAAAACAGGCCGGAAGCCCTGGACCGCCCCAAACCTGTCAACCCCAACCACTAGAGAGTACACCCTACAGCCTAAACTCTCGACCCGAAGCCTTAAACCCGAATAGCATATGCTCGAAACCCCTAAGCCTAAAACAGAGCCCTGGACCCTTTTATTCGTATATCTGATTCTGTGGCGTGGGTTGCAGTCTGCGTCGACTGTAGTTGGAATGGTGTTTGTCATTATATTAGCCCCTGTATAACTGAGATCCTCTGACCCCACCTGAATCGGTAACCTCTGTGACAGGACCCAGGCCAAGAGACCGGGAATGCCAACCCCAAACCTAAACCACAACCCTAAACCCTGAACCCTAAACCCTAAACCGTAAATTCTGAACCCTAAACCCTAAACCGTAAGTTCTGAACCCTAAACCCTAAACCGTAAACTCTGAACCCTAAACCCTAAACCCTAAACATGCAAAGTGCAAAGAGCGCAGTTCCCCAAGGGGCACACCCAGGCTCAGGCCCCGACCCGATCGTTGCCAGCCAGCATTTGGTCCAGATTCCGATGTTGAAGGGCCTTTGGGCTTTAAGGGTTTTAAGGTTTAAGGTGTTTTAGGGTTTGGGGTTTTAGGTTTAGGGTTTTGGGCATTAGGGGTTTTAAGGTTCAGTGTGTTTTAGGGTTTAGGGTTTAGGGTTTAGGTTTAGGGTTTTGGGCTTGCTAGGGTTTTAAGGTTTAGGGTTTTTATAGGGTTTCATAGGGTTTTAGGGTTTAGGTTTAGGGGTTTGGGCTGGCTGGGGTTGGGGTTGATGATGCTTATGGTTTAGGATTTGCCCTAAACCCTAAACTTAAACCCCTAAACCTGGTTGCGGTTTATGGCTTAGGATCTAGGGGCTCTTCAAGACTTTACGTGTAGGGCTTTAGGGTCTGAGTTTAGGTTCTTGGGTTGAGCATATTAAGTTGTGGCTTAAACCCTTAACCCTAAACCCTGAACCCTAAACCTTGCACCCTAAACCCTAAATCCTGCACCCTGAATCCTAAACCCTAAACCCTGAACCCCGAAAGGCTTAAGGGGCTACGGAACCTTTTGCTTTGGGATGTCAAAGGTCTTGGGTCTTGGGTCCTTATGTCTGTGTTTTCAAGCGGTATAGGGTATAGTAACTACAATGTAGTATAGTCTACGATAAATATACCATAATGTACTATCATAGACTAGACATATACGATATTATGCCAGAACATACTATGGTATCGGGCATCATGAAGCAGTCTGGAGAGAGCGTCTTCTTCGGGGGGGGGGGGTTGTGCTGAAACCTGATTTGAGGTGGCACCTTTTTCTTCTGCTTCTTGTTCTTGTTCTTGTTGCTCTGGATCTCGTTGTTCTTCGCATTGACGCTGTTGCTGTCACCTCCTCTCTGCTGCGATACATAACTCGATTGAAGCAAAGCACATACGGCGCATATTGCTGACTATGAACTCACCTAACTAGAAATCCAGATATTCAGCAGCAGCAGCGGCTGCTACTGCCCCAGCTACTTCTTCGATTGCGACGACGACGACGACGACGACGACGACGACGACGACGACGGTGACGACGATGACAACAAACGATGGCGACGACGACGACGCCCACGACTAATTGTATTTCCGTTGCCACACCGCCATCGCGACTAGTCTTGCGACTGGTCTTGTTCAGTAAGATGTATCACAAGCCTTATTGCCACATTGCCTCTCCAAATGCAGCAAAAGCTCTTGATGTTAATGTTGGGCTCCCAACCTGGATGTGGCATTTGATGATTCTACTGTAGGGTCTGGTCTGTCCAAACCTTGCAAGTTAGGGTCAAGAATCAACCTTCTTTCCGACCCGGAACAGCGAAACTCTCTGGCAGCCGGTTCGTTCTTCACAAAATGCCTTGCACCGACAAAATCATTTGAGACTACGGCTTTGGTCATTTTCCCGAGGACTGTGCAAGGACGTACGGAACCGAAAAAACTACTTGTGCTCCTGTGGTAGCGCCTGGTTTTGGTTCGGGTATCTCTGACCCCATTTGTGACTGGGGCTCAGGGCTGTCACATAGGGCCTGGGTCCCTTCAGAAATCTGCAGCTTTCCCCGAAAGCATGAGAACTACAGGGTGCTTGCGCAACGCCAGACCGGTACACGGAGAAGACTTTGATAGTACGTATGAGCGACTGTATCGGAGTGCATATCACCGGAGCCCACCAAACCCACAGCCTACAGAACATCAGCCATGTCCTCACCCACAATCCCCGACGCCCTACCCTAAACCCTGAACCCCTAAACCCAGACTCTAAACTCTAAGCTCTACACCCGCAATCCCCGAAGCCTAAACCCCAAACCCCACAATCCCCGAAGCCCTAAACCCCCAACCCCAAACCTGACCACAAGCCTAACTCTTGAAGGCCAAGTCGGCAAACAAACCCAAGAGCTCTGAATCTTGACGAGATATTATACTATATTATAATGTGCCATATAACGCTTATCAACTTATATCATATCATGTTATGTTCGAGTAATTTATATCATACCATATTCCATAATGTTTTGCTATAACTTTATGGTGTTGCCAGAAGTGCTCAACCACAGGATTGCATCATAGCGCCGGGCTGTAATCGATGCTGCGGAGCAGCCCCCTGCAGGGTGGAGACCGTGGACAAACTTTGGAGCGTTTGTCCTGAACCCTAAGCCCCAAACCGTTTTGGGCTTAGGGTTTAGGCCCAAACCCTCTTCCCTAAACCGTGAACCCTGAACTCTAAAGCCTGCACCCTGACCGGTAAGCCCTGAACTCTAAACCCTAAGCCCTGAACCGCTGGAACCTCGATCCTGAACTACCACCCTACACACTGAGCCCCAGGACGGTGTCCCCTTGTAGGATCCGAAACAGACATGCCGTAAAGACCGCGAACCCAAGGAGCCCGCTTGATTTAGCAACATCACGTCGAAAACCCGATCAGGGGGTATATCAGTATCTCTTATAACTCCTTGTGCAATCCTAAACCCTAAACCCTAAACAGTAACAAGAAGTCTGAGACTCTGGAACGATCTGCTCCAACGGACTTCTGAGGCTGTGGCAGGACCATTGTAAAAGTTGACTTCGGCAGAGGCATGCCGAAAGGGTCCTGTCACGGAACACCCTTCTTCCTTGCGTTGTTTACATGTTTAGCGGTGTCTAAGAATGGGATCCGAGAGTACTGTGTCCTTGGGGCCTCACAGGTGTAGACCCTAAACCCTAATGTAGGGGCCTGAATAATTAGAATACGGTTTTGGGGCCCCTTATAGTACAAGCAGAATAATTGGAACCCCCAAAATGGTATAGGTACTTGCTTAGGCCCCGACATTAACCACAGCATCTTCTTTGGACATGCTTCCTTTGGTTTAAGGAATCTTTAACCCCCCCCAAAAAAAATGGTACAGGCTATTGCTTAGGCCCCGACAGTAAACCCGTCGACCTGAAGTCCTCGTCTTCTTTTCCTATTCGGTTTAGGGTTTAGGGTTTAGGGCTTAGGGCTTAGGGTTTAGGGTTTAGGGTTTAGGGTTTAGGATTTAGGGTCTAGGGTTTAGGGTTTAGAGTTTAGGGTTCTTGATGCTGCGTCTTGACTCTCACTCTTCCGAGGTTCCTTAGTAAGGCCCCTAAAGAGAAGATCTGATAATTTTGAGCCCCCAAAATAGTATTGGTAATTATTAAGGTCCCCATATTACATAAGGATACTTGTGCGGTGGACAGGCACCTACAATGTGAGCTCTTGACCCATCAACCCCAATGCTCGCTGAAGCAGGGATTGGGGGTGCAGGGTTTGGCTTTTGGTTCTGAGGGTCAGGGGTTTAGGGTTGGGGGTTAGGTCTGGGCTTCAGGGCTCGGTGCTAGAGTGGTGCCGAGAGTCTTTACGAATTTCAAACTTTGTTGCACCCTTCCTATATGGAGGTTTCTGAAAATCGGGAAACCTAATAAAGTACCCGAAATAGTAGGATCCTTATTATAAGGAGCCCAAAATAAGGTACCCGTTATTTCGGAAACTCCCAAAACGCCAAGATGCATCCACTCGTGCAAAAACCGTGGCGGACCTCTGATACCTGAACTCAGAAAGCCTTCCGCCCATGCCTGCAGCCTTGAAAGCCTACAAGTCCTGCTTCAAGGATCACCGTACTTAGTAAATGGATTGCAGATTGCTCTGAAATTACGGTCCCACTTTCGGTCCCCCCAAAAAAGTACGGCACCCTTATTAAAAACACCCTAATTTAAAGAAATACCCACAGAACTGCCTGGCCGGGGTCCCTTTGCTTCGAAATTCCTATAACTCTGCTTTCGGCCGCCTGGCTGAGCGCCCTGATTCTCCAAGCAACATCTAATATATACCTCTGGCCCACAAGACCTACCTTGTCAAGGAAGTATATATATATATATATACATGTTAGAAACCATAACACGGAACCCTAAAAGGGTAGGTCTTGTCGGCTACAGGTAGAGATCGGACTTGACTAGCTAAGTACCACTGTTGCTAGTACCCCTTGATAGGTCCCTATATCACCATACGATACTACGCCCAATGAGGGTTTAGGCTTCCGGGGTGAAGACCTAGACGGTTTAGGGTTTAGGGGGCTTTGGACTCAAGCATCCTCCGTTGAACTGGGGCTGCCTACCGTAAGAAGCACAGCAAAAACATACTCTTAGTGGCACGTGCCGCTGGGAAGCCCTGCTACGCCATTGCAATATGGAAACTTACTGCAAGCTCCAAACCGCTAGAGTTTGCAGTCAGCCCGGAGCTCGTCCGTCAGGCTGGACAAGGAAGTTTGCGCCAGCATCATGCTGGCGTAGCGAGTCAGCCAGCGTTGCTGACCGTAGTCCTGTGGATGCAGCACATCGGGTTTGCCAGCAGGAGTACGGATGGTAGTCATTGTAGTCACTCTATATGTGTCCGACAGGTGTTGGGTGAGCAGCAGTAGCGGTATCTGAGCAGAAGCAGCAGCATCATTGTAGCAGCATTTGTAGACGACTCGTAGTAGTAGCAATGTGTTTGCTTTTTGGTGATGTTGGTGATGAAATGTGTGTGTTTTTTCGTGATGTTGGTGGTGATGATGTTGATGACAATGACGAAGTGTAGCGGGGGGTGGCTACTACTACTACTACTACTACTACTACTACTACTACTACTACTACGACGACGACGACGACGGCGGCGGCGACCACGACGACCACGACGACCACGACGACGACGACGACTGCCACCACTACTTCCA
>CAJNDV010014814.1:13497-30307 GCA_905221635.1 Symbiodinium sp. CCMP2456 | reverse complement strand
GGGTTTAGGGTTTTGGATTTTTGGGTTTTTCAGGGTTTGAGGGTTTAGGGATCCTACGTCTGGCCATGGTGTTGCGTACCTATGTGCTGGAGTGGCTTGGAGTTCCTTCCACGGAGTGGACAGCGAGGCCAAGGGAGAAACCCTGAACCCTAAACCCCAAAGCCGAAAACGCTAAAGAGCGCGAGAGAGATAGAGATAAGCTTCAGTGGCAAACCAAAAGCCAGAAAGCCATCCATCGGCCCCTAAGCCCCAAGGCCCTGAACCCTGATTAAGGCATGAACTCTAAACCCTAAACCCTAAACCCTAAACCCCAAAAAACAACGAATTTCGAGACTTCGAGTTGCAACTTCCACAAAGATCTCAGGCCCCACGCAGAGGCGCCGTGCACGGGGGCTTGGGGCATCTGTGGGCTTTAGGGTTGAATGTGGGATTTGCAGGTTGCTACAGAGATTGCGATGTTATGAGGGCCGTTGTATGGCGAACCTTGAATCGAACATGTTGAGGTTTAGGCAGTTTAAGGCTTTAGGGCTGAAGAAGCGGTTCAGGGTTTAGGGTTTAGGATATGTACCTATATATATAGCCGCAAGTACTCAAGACCTGAACCCTAAAGTCAGTGGATTTTTGAACCAGGGAGCCGCGAACCTGGTTTTCGCCTTGCCAAGAGAGGCCAGGTTTTGAACACAATGCGTGTTAGGGTTTAGGGGTTAGGGCTATGTAGAGAACACAATGAGTTTTGGCTTAAAGTTGCACGTCTCTACAGCTTTTCCTGCTGCGACTCTAGGTTGAGTCCGGTGTCTGCAACCGAGCAAAATACGCAAACTTGAACGTCGAACTTGAAACCGAACATAGACGCTACTTGTGAACCCTATGGCCCTATGTGAGGCCTTTGCGCCTTTGATCTTTCCCAAGCCGTAAGGCCGAGCACAGCTTTCAAACCACTAGCAAACAAACATCACTTCTCCCGCCGGGAGGTGACAAAGCTGCCCTCTGCCGCGCCGACCTCGCTGCCAAGCACGGTGAGACCGCCCGGAACAGCTCTAGTTCAGGGTTTAGGGTTTCGGGCCTAAACCCTAAACCCTAAACCCTAAACCCTAAACCCTAAACCCTAAACCCTAAACCCTAAACCCTAAACCGTCAATGGGTTCCGGTCCAGCTGAGCTCAAGGCTCTTTGGGCTTTAGAGGCCTTTGGGGCCTCGGGTTTGGGGGGACCCTAATATTACGGGTACCTTTAGTTGGGGATCCTTATAATGTAGGGGTTTAGGGCTTAGGGTTTAGGGTTTAGGGACTTATAATGTAGGGGCCTCAACAATTACCCATACTATTTTGGTGGTTCCTTATTATAATTATAGTATAGTGGGTTTCATGATTCTCTATATTAATATTACTTACCCAGGATTCGGCGGCTGGGGGCCTGCCGGGTATCAGGAGCTTCCGGCGCTTGGCCAACTTATAGACCCGCAAAAATCAGCCCTACAACGCACCGATAGCCCCCACAACTTCAGCCTCGAAAGACAAGCGTCGTAAAACTTGTCAAACACTATCACGTCCCGTGAAAAGCCCGATATACTTCCCCAAAGCCACCGTGGAACATCAGGCAGTGTGCAACAATCCTATATTCACCCCCTAGACCCTAAATCCTGTTAAACCCCATAGACACTAAAACCTGTTAAACCCCCCAAACCCTAAACCCCGCTAAAGCCCCTAAAATGCCCTAAAACCTAAACCCCTCATCAACCTCCCCAAAATCCTCCGAGCGCTCGTGCGCGAGGCCCAGTCGAGCCAAAGCTCCACGGAGCCACCGGAGCTCTTCGGCTGTGGCGAGTCATAGGGGATTTAAAATGTTTGTTTTTTGGTGCTTTATGGTGGTTATAGGGGTTTTACAGGGGCTTGTAGGTTTTGGAAGGTGTTCATTTGAATTCTTGGTGTTTTATCGACTAATCCCTAAACCCTATATCGGGCTTACAGGGAGTTTTGTAGGGCTTACAGGGTTTGCTTAGGGGTTGGTGTAGCGGTGTGCATATTTCGTGAACGGATATCCGTTAGAGTTTCTTTTGTCTTTACATTTGGATATACCCCAAAGCCGTACTATAACTGCTATGGTTCCTGCATCATCGTTTTTTGTCTCGGAAACCAAGTTAACCCAAGAGGGTTCAGGTGGGCTTTGCGGGTTTGTCTTCCAGCCTGCCGAAGCCCGAGACCTACCCTAAACCCCAAACCCAAACCCTAAAACCCTCAACCCTTGAACCCTATAAACCCTGGGCCCTAAACCCCTAAACCCGAAAACCGTAAACCCGTAAACCCTAAACGCTTTCAGGGTACTTTTCTGGGTAGTGGCCCTCAAAGAACCCTTTGCAACCTTGTGCTAGGTGTCGATTGCAACGGTCCCCCAAAGTTATTGATAGTTAGGGCTCTATATTCAACCAATAAAGGAAATTAAAAATCATCCCAAATCGAAACGTAGTTCACGTCAGTTACCACAATCAGGAGTTGCATAGACCCCCATTGCGGTGCTGGTAACTTGGATTAAGTATCTGAACACGAGCCCAGTCTAGGACATTAGCCTTATAGAAGCCCTACATACTCTAAACTCCCCGCCTGTAAGTTCCTTTAGCCCAGAAGAGAATGGGAGACCCTTAAACCCTAAAGCCTAAACCCTAAACCCTAAACCCTAAACCCAAAACCCGCAAGCCTCACAGTGCCCGGGAGCATCCTGGAGCTGCGATTCTGAGGCCGTCAAACCGACGGCCCTCTCCTCATCTTCGTAGATCTTTGTAAGGATTTAGGGTATAGGGTTCAGGGTTTGAGAATTTAGGGTTTAGGGTATAGGGTTCAGGGTTTTAGAATTTAGGGTTTAGGGTATAGGGTTCAGGGTTTTAGAATTTAGGGTTTAGGGTTTGGGGTTCAGGGTTTTAGAATTTAGGGTTTAGGGTTTGGGGTTCAGGGTTTTAGAATTTAGGGTTTAGGGTTTGGGGTTTGGGGTTTAGGCATTAGGGTTTAGGGTTTAGGGTTTGGGGTTTAGGCATTAGGGGTTAGGGTTTGGGGTTTAAGGTTTGGGTTTGTGATGGCACTGGTCGGATTCGTTGTAGCCGGTGCATCGTCGCGAAGTACAACAAGCAGCCGCAGCAGCACTCGTAGTCATAGCTGCTAGGGTTTAGGGTTTAGGGTTTAGGTTTCACTAGCTGTTGTGGGGCAATCGCCAAAACACATGTTTACACGCCCAGATGAGTAGTAACGAATAGCCGCCGACAGTATATGATTGTGTGAGCAAACCGCAGTGACTCGGTCTCTCTTGCAGCTCCTGGAGAGTCATGAAGTATCAGCAGCCACTGGATCATCACACCAGCGGCAGCAGCGTGATCTGGTCCAAAGTCATCACAGCCGCTGTCACCACAACAGCAGGAACAGACTCCACCACTGAACTTTGAAACCATGACTGAGACGACGCACAGGAATAACAAGATCACAAGAACACTTGTGGGCAAAG
The DNA here is from genome assembly GCA_905221635.1 of Symbiodinium sp. CCMP2456. Lineage (NCBI taxonomy): Eukaryota > Dinophyceae > Suessiales > Symbiodiniaceae > Symbiodinium > Symbiodinium sp. CCMP2456. The sequence goes on along the minus strand of CAJNDV010014814.1, from coordinate 26,822 downwards.
GGTTTTTCAAGCTGTTGACCTACAGATGGGGTTCTACTTGTATAGTACTATTTTCACGATTGTGCTTCAATGTGGGACGTCCGGGAATGAAGTCGTACATGCTTGGCTGATCTCGAAACACCAAAATCTTGCGCCCTAAGTCGTGAACCCTGCATCCCTAACCCCGAAGCCCAAAAGCTATAAAGCTCCCTAAACCCACAAGGCCAGAACCCCAAACTCCTTAACCCCAGTCCCCAAACCCCAAGCCCCAAACCCCTTATAGCCCATAGCCAGTGCTCTATGAGAGCCGCCCATACTTTGGCCGAGAAGACAGAGCGCAAAGCCACCAAACCCTTCGAACACTAATTGTATTTTTCTAATCTGATTTATACTGATTTTCACCCTTCATCGAACCCTTATGACTGGCTCTCGCTTGCTTGGCTTTTAGGATTTAGGAGGACTTGCCAACTTTTTGGGCTTCTGGATTCTTCGTATCGGGGATGTGAAAAGTGTGGCTTTTGGGAGCGGTGTGGGAAGTCAGGCGACCAAATATGGATCCCACTAGCAAAGTAAGCCTACGCTACACCCTACCTGCACCCCCCCCCCCCAAGACAAGAACCCTTTAGTGGGTACTTAGGGTATAAAAGAGGGTAGTCGGGGGGTCCAGGGAAAACCTTGAACCCGAGAACCCGAAGCCTTCCAGCAACTCTACAGCCCCCTAAATCCTAGGCCCTAGGCCTTACTAGCAACCCGAAGCCCTGAACCCTAAAGCCCAAACCCCAAATCCAAAAAACTTCGAAAACCTCAAAAACCCAAAGAGCCCTAAACAAAAAAAATTCGCTCCCCCCTTCTCCTCCCTCCAGCGCTCAGAAAGCTTCGAGGCCCCGCGAGGAGCTTCCGGAGCTTCCGAAGTTGGACCTGACGCAGGCATTTGGGGCTTTAGGGGGTTTAGGGTTTATAGGGGTTTATGGTGTTGTGGGGCTCAGGGCTTATATTTCAGGGATTTTAGGGGTTCTACACATTAGGATCCCTGTTGATGTGATCTTTGTTGAGGGTTTCGGGGTTTAGGGCCTTGATGCTAGCTAGGGGAATAAGCCCTATTCTAATTATTAAGGCCCTACATTAGGGCGTTGGAGTTGTGTTCCAGGGTCCGGATTTTCACTTGCTGAGGGTTTCGGAGTTTATGTTTAGGATTTAGGGTGTAGGATCCTATTATGACCTGATGCAGGCGGACTTAAGCCAGGTTTTGCGGGTTGTCAAGAAGGGTTCTAGCGGTCAGTTTCCATATCAAGGTCTGTGTTCTCGGGCTTACGGCCGATGTTTGGATCCCCGCTATATTCCTCATGTAGGGTTTCGGGCTCAACGGTCTTGGTAGCAGGCTCCCTATGATAAGCATAGGTGCAGGCGGACTTAGGGCGTTTTGGACCTTGCGTACAGGTTCGATGTCGCCTTCTGAAGGAGTTGTAAAGGGGCCTATAACGGCTTGGAGTTTTTGCAGGGCTTCCGGGTACCAGGCTTTGGGGCTGTGTACTTCAGCGTTGGGTTTCTGGGTGAAGGGTTAAGGCTTCAGGGGCTTAGGGCCTAAACTTTAGGCCTTGGGGACTTTAGGTGCTTAGGGTTTAGGGTTTAGGGTTTGGGGTTCAGGGTTTAGGGTTTAGGGTTTAGGGTTTAGGGCTCAAGGTTCAGATTTCCGGCTCGGTTCAGGTCCTGGGGGTTTCTACCGCAGTCTAAAGCGGCCTTGAGCCTTTTCATGTAGGGGCCTAAATACTTACCTGACTTACCTATACTATTTTGGGGGTTTGTTATGATAAATGTAGTATAGTATACCCCGAAACCCTATTCTTTTTATTAAGGCCCCTACACTAATGATTTCTTCTGGTACTTTAGCCCTCTTCTTGGGCTCAGAGGTTTAAGGGTTTCAGCTGCGATGAAGTGTTGCATTGCTTTGTGGTCAGGGCTCGGGTGTTTAGGGTTTAGGGTTTAGGGCCTACACTGGGCTTCATTGTTTCATGTTAGGTAGTGGTTTTAGGTTCTGTGGGTCTTCGGGTGCGCTTCGATATCGTGCCTGGGCGCCATGCCAGGCTCTGGACACAGACCTCGTCAGAGGCTGGCGGTTTTTGGCTTGTAGGCGTGCAGGGACTGCGGATGGCATGGGCCTGACCAATAGCCGCCAATGTGCAAGGGTAATTCCTTTTTGGGTTCCTCAGTTGCCGTTTTTTTTGCTCGAAATCAAAGCAACGGCTATCAAAGGAACTACACTGGATACTACCTTAACTACCGAAACCTACTTTTTTGTAGGGTCCCTATTGTTTCGATATTAGGGTGTATAATAAGGATTTACAAAAAAAGTAGGTTATGGTAGTTCAAGGTATATAGACTATAGGCAGTTCCGGAAGACTTCATCGAGCGAGGGGATGGCGTTGAGGTTTGACTTCCCAGTCTAATGCTGGGTTCTGGCTCAGGAATCTAATTTAAAATTACACTGATAAGGAGACCATGTTATTTATACCATAGACCCCCGGTATGACAGCCCAAAAGCCTAGGGCCAGAAGTGGGTGCCGCGTTTGGGGGTGTAGGGAAAAGGGCGTAGAGCTTGAGGTCTAGGGTTTAGTGACTTTGCAAGATTTAGGGTTAGGTGACTTGTACCCCAGACCCTAAACCCCAAACCCTAAACCCTAAATCCTACAATGTAGAATTTAGGGCATCTGCCGCAGGCCTCGTGGTCCAATGCGTGCAGGTGCTCGTCGGCTTCGAAGAAGATATCGAGCCGGTGACCCTGGCACGATTTGGCCATGTCGAGTCTCTCAGGTAGGGGCTTTAATAATTAGAATAGGGTTCTGCGGCTTTAAAGGGTGCCTTAAAGGGTTCTATAAGGGCTACTACAAGGGTTTAGGGTGTAGGGGCCTTAATAATTAGAATAGGTTTTGGGGTATATTGTACTATGATTATAGTAAGGAGCCCCCAAACTAGTATAGGTAATTATTAGGGCGCACTTATTAGACCCTGCTTCCGACTACCGGCTTAGGGTTCATGTTCTTGGCAAGGTCCTCGTGCTTGTTTGGCGTACTTAAGTCAAGACTCTACAAAATTTAGGCAGGTGGAGACCTGTTTTTTGCTAACCTGGAGCCTTTAAGCCCGAAGCCCTAAACCCCGGTGAACCTAAAAATGGTACTATAGCCCTATAAGCCCTAAACCCTAAACTCTAAGCCCTATTTCCCAATCCCCAAACCCCCAAATCTTCAGCCCGCAGGAGAAGCCCCTGTTGGATGTGGGCCTGACGAGCCAGCTGGCTGTCGTCCTGCGGGACCTCCGGTCTTGAGCGGTTTAGGGTTTAGGGTTTAGGGTTTTGAGCAAAAGAGACCTCGAAAAGCCGGTTGTATTCATATGGGCTGAGTAAATTTACTTGGATAAATAGTTTTGTCAACGGACAAGTAGCAAGATGAATATACGCAGTTATTGTGGCCAAGGTTAGGATGCTATGAGGATGGCATTCGGTGTCAGAGGCTTTTGTACTCGCTGTTTTTACAGGCCTCGATAAGCGCCTTGAATACTTGTTTACAGGTTTTAGGACGTGTCATACCGTTGATGATATAAATCCTGCATTACCTTACTTAAGGACCCTAAACTATGGGAATTATGGTATATTCCTTCTTGTGGGTAATGCAGGATTTATATCATCAACCGTAGATCTAGAGTTGAGGGCTTAGGTGATCTTACGAGACGAACCATGACGGAAGAACACATGTGAGGCTTCAATGACCCAAGCTGAGTCTTCTATGTCATGCTTGCAAAGCTGACTGTTGTATCTGTCTGTCTATGGATGAGGTTTGGTTTTGTTTTTATTCTCCCACTCTCTCTCTCTCTCTCCCTCTCTCCCTCTCTCCCACTCTCCCTCTCTCCCTCTCTCTCTCTCTCTTTATGTTTTTTTGTTTGCAAAAATCATCCTTTCCCACTCTGTATCGATCTGTCTTCAAGCTCCCGAGGAGAAAAGGACCGACAGCAGCAACATCCCAACATCTCCCGACTGGGCCGCTATGGAACATATGCTTCATTTCTGGTAGATTCTAGTCGCTGGTGGAGCAGCTGCGTCTTAGGCTTCAAAGTCCAACGCTAAGCACAACACTACCCCAAGCCCCCCAAATTATCCTGAAGCTAAGCTTAAATCGTGAATCCTAACCCCTAGAACCCTCAAGCCCCAAACCCTTAAAGCCTCAACCCTTAAACCCTGAGAACAGGGTCCCATTCCACGACTTTCTTTGGAGTTCGCCCGGGCTCGAAACCGCAGCGCCCGAATCCCTACAGCTTCAAGACAGTTTGGGGGTTTAGGCGTTCCAAATACCTCGATAAGTACCTTGATTGGGGCGGCTTCGTGCTACCTATAGTTATCGTTCCTATAGCTGGTAGCCTTTACCCCGACTTATCCTTCAAAACTGGCGTTCGTAGCTCATTGTGTCTTGATTCTCTTCCCCGTAACCCGACTTCAGAGGACCCACGTGCTTGCAAGCAGGACCCTAAACCCTTGATACCCCAAAATACCCTAAAACCCTACATCCTAAATACCCCAATCATAATAAAATACACATAAACTCTGAGCCCTGAACACCCTAAACCTTAAATACCCTGAAACCCCAAACCTTTAAGCCTCAACCCAACATGACCAGCTCCCCTAAACCCTAAACCCTCCACCCTAAAAAGGACCAGCTCACCTAAACCCTAAAACCTAAAAGGAACCAGCTCACCTAAACCCTAAACCCTCCACCCTAAAAAGGACCAGCTCACCACAATGCTACCGGGACTGAATCCCCCTCTTCCTGCGCCTCGGCTCAGCGGGCGTTACGCGCCCAACTTCTTGGGCTTACGTCTTGGTACGGGGTTTGGGGTTTTTGAGGTGTAGGGTTGAAGGGTTTTAGGGTTTAGGTTTTAAAGTTTAAGCGTTTAGGGTTTAGGGTATAGTCTCCATTGTAGTTCTTTTTTTGGGGGTTGAACCAGTTTGATGTGTAGGGTCCTATAAGAAAGGTAACCCCCAAAAAGGAACTACAATCGAGACTATAATAGGTGGAGTTTGGGGGCCTCAGGATTCAAGGCGTAGGGTTCATGGGTTGCGGCTTCACTTTTGTGCGTAGTCTTGCGGCTTTGGGCCTGGTCTTGGGGTCAAAAGTCGAGAGTTTTTACGAAAGTCATCGGTTTCAAGTTGCCTTTCGCAAGAGAAACCAGCCTGGGGGACAGAACTGCGGTGCCTCAGACGTACGGCAAAGTCGACAAATCCCAGCTATCTCGTCGCCGTCTTCCCCAAGTGCAAAGCGAAAGCGAGGCCCCTGAAGCCGCAAAACCCCGCCCTGCCCGCTGTGCGGTCGTAGAGCGAAACATCTGAACGTCTAAGCCTTACCCATAGGCCCCATAGTAGTTCCTTTTTGGGATTACCTTATACGATTCTAAATATGAACCCCAAAAAGGAACTACTAAGGGGCCTATGGGTAATCAAACTCTTCTAGCCAAGCCCCATTGACTTCGCGCTTCCCCTACTCTCTGAAGACACTCTAGGAGCCTTACAAGGCGACCCCGTAAATATTAGGGTTTAGGGTTTAGGGGTTTAGGGTTTAGGGTTTAGGGTTTTGGCAAAGCCACTGAAACTCCGCCCCGAAACATGAACCCATTCAGAGCAGCCCTAAGCCCAAACCACCCCGGTAACAAGACTTGAAAGTGGGCAGTTCTCCACATTAGGTTCCCTTTTCAGGTCACCAAAATGGAACGGCACCCTTCTACAAGGACCCTACATGGGACCCAATTAAGACAACTACCCAAATCACCAATATTTGACAGTTCTTTTGGCCGCTGAAGCATGGTACAAAAGCCTCTCCCGAAGCCTGCAGTTACCCAGAGGCTCCATATATAGTACCATTATGGAATTAGGTCCCGAAAACCTTAATAAGCATGGTCTTTTGGGACTTAATTCCATAATGGTACTATATGTGGAGCCTCTGGGTTACTCCCTAAGCCTACAGTTACTTAGCAATCCCTGCACCACCCACAGGTCACCCTAATTTTCGACTATCCCTCGACGGCCGCCATCTCGCGGTTGGTGCAGCAGACTGCACAAGAGGCCCCGAGAATGAATATATAATTATATAACTATGTATATGTATACATATATATATATATGTATACATATACATATATTTCTGTATTCTCATATATACATATATGTATATGTATATGTATATGTATATGTATATGTATATGTATATGTATATGTATATGTATATACATATATATATATATGCTCTTAGGAGCTGAAAGCCAGGACCCTGTAGTTTAGGGTTGAGGTTTAGGGGTATAAGCCCTAAGCCGCAAACCCTAAGCTCGAAACCCAGTCTGTGGGCAACTGAGCCTTTTTATAATTATGTACAACTTTTGAAAAAGAAAAAGAATAGGAGAAAGAGGATCAACCTCCCACCTCGGGCGCCCCGAACTGGAAGACCTGGGGCAGATCGACCCAAGCCCTTGTTAACCTGACCGTCTGAAGCCCTAAAACCCTAAGCTCTTAGGGTTTAGGGTTTAGGGCTTAGCTCTGAACCCTAAGCGCCTAAAGTATGGGAATTATGGTATATTCCTTGTTATGGGTAATGCAGGAATGATATCACCAACCCTACCTCAACCCTAAACCCTAAACCCTAAACTAAGTCCCATGAGCCTTTAAGTAGTTATGGGTAATGCAGGGTTGATATCATCAACCGTATTTTGGGGGTTCCTTAACCGAGTTATAGTAAAATACCCCAACACCCTCCTTATAGTAGCCCTTATAGAACCCTTAGGATTTGTATCATCAACCGTATGGCTCTAGGCCATGACAGTCCCAGACCCCGGGAAGGATCTAGAAAGTAGAACTTCTTGAGTTCATTGATTTTTTCTGTTATGGTGTCTTTTATTGTGATCTCCAAAGTTCAGGTTGTTGCTCACCTTCTAGGGGGCATTTTGCGTCTCCCGGAATTGATGATCGAAGCTTGGCAGGCAGGTATCACCGGTGGGAGCTTATAGGCCCTAGCCTCGTCGAGCATAGATCCTTGACCGTACATTCGAGGACATATCGGGCTCAAGGGTTTGGAGTCAAAAGGTTCCGGGAGTGACCCCCCACTCCATGTTTCTCCTACTTTATCGCAGTACAGAACACCAAAAAACCTCTACCACTGCAACCTCACAAGGCCCTCTGAAACCTAATATAATGCTTCCAGGAACCCGAAAGACCCTTCTTGTAAAGCCTTAGGAGATCCTATAAAGTCCCTAAACCTAAACCCCCTAAACCCTAAACCCTAACTACACCCTAAACCCTAAACCCTAACTACACCCTAAGCCCTAAACCCTAAACTCCCTAAGCCCTCAACCCTAAACTCCTTAAACCCTAAACCCTAAACTCCCTAAACAGCAAAAACCCAACGCTTCTGATTCCCAGGCCTGCCGGCGAAGCGCGGCGGGCTGAGCGGGCCAAAGAAGCCCCTCAGATTGCGAGCTGTCGAGAGATTTTCGCAACATATCGCAAGAAAAGGGGTTTCAGGGTTTAGGGGTTTAGGGTTTAGGGTTGAGGGTTGATGGTTCAGGGTTCAGGGTTGAGGGTTTAGGGTTGAGGGTTCGCGGCTTAGGTGTAATTAGGGTTCAGGGTTTGCAAGGTTTAGGGTGCTTCCGGGTTGAGGGTTTAGGCCTCTGGGGGTGCAGTTCAATCAGCTTCAGATCGAGCGGTCATCGCAAGAAAGTTGGCATATCCTAAATTAAAGCGAAGCCCCAAATCGCTTGAGCCCTGCTTCTCAAGCTCGATGCCAGGACTTACGGGCTAAAGTTTGTAGATCCTCAGCTGCCCAAGATGCCGGTGCTTGTCCCTAAACCCTAAACCCTAAACCCCTAAACCCCTAAACCCTAAACCCTAAACCCTAAACCCTAAACCCAAACGGTCTTGTGCCGTGTTCAGCGAATTCGCAGTAATGCAGCTTCCAGCACGCTTATTATCAGGGACCCAAAAAGCGCATAAGCATAAGCTTTTCATAGGGATATCCCTATCTTATTGGGCTTCATTATAAGGGGATGTATATGGGATATCCGGATCCTAATTTTTGCTTATGTGGTTTTTTGGCGCCCTATATTAGAGATATAATAGGTATACCTCTGCTTGAGTCGTTTGCAGCAAGCTGTATACATCGACCCCTTTTGTATCATGAAGAAAATCACGTTCTCTGCAGAAGAGCGTTTAGGGCCCTAAACCTTGAACCCTAAACCCTAAACTCTAAACCCTATAAACCCTAATCCCCAAACCCGAAACCACTTTTTAAAACCCCAAACCTTGAGGTTGCTCCCACCGATGGCTCAAAGCACCTCGCTTGATGTGGTAGCAGTCGCCTTCCCTCGCCTCTTTCCTCCACATCCTCGGTGAGTCTCAGGAATCGAGATCAAGAGTTGCAGTACTCCTGGTGGCAGCCGACAACACGGCTCCAACCGCCGTGTATGTCAGAACTATCGGAAGTGTACGATCAATGTTTGTCACCACTCTCACCACTGGTACTCTAATTCTCACCATTCGCTCCATGACCCTCATTCTTCTCGTCATTTCTCGCTGGTTTCGGGGGGTTTTGGGGGGCCTTGAGTACGTGCAGCCTGGAGTTCGGGCGCCCGGACTTCCGTGGAGTTCGGGCTCCACGGACTCCGGCCATGGCGCCATCGATGCCAAGCTGCACTTACACTTATATAAAAGGGTTTACAGAGTTCGGGTTTAGATGGGTTTAAGGATTGGGGTTTTGAGGTAGGTGTAGACTTTCGGGTTTGGGGGTGTAGGTGTTAGCGGGGCTTTAGATGGTCGTAGGGTGCAGGGCTTTGGGTTGAGAGTTCAAGTAGGTTGATGGTTTGGATGGGTCTAGGGTTGCGCCTTGAATAGAGTATAGGAGGAGTTTTCCAGGTAATGTCCACAAACCTTTGTAGCTTCCTTGGTCTGGTGTTGGCTCTGTTGTTGCAGTCGCCCCTGTTGTCAGACTGTCAGAAGACGGGCATCCAGAATGCCAGCAGCCCTGAACCCTAAACCCTAAGTCTTTCAGCCAGTTGCTCGGCCTCATGTTGAAAGCACTACAGCAGAAGCCTCGAAAGTTGAAGTACTCTGCACCCCAAACCGTGTTTTCGTTCTGTAGCCACCCACCAATGAGTTTAAGACGCCAAGATTTTTAACACCTTCCAATCCTGATGGCTGAAAACCCTAAACCCTAAACCCTAAACCCTAAACCCTAAACTCTGACGGCTGTTGGATCTCAGGAACCCAAGCGCCTCCAAAGCAGCCCGGATGCCCAGGAAATGTCCGCAGGGCAGCGCGTTCGGGGCTGGTTCCCAGACCCCTGGGAGGATCCAAAAAGTAGATCCCTCAAGGGGGGTTCCCATAAAGACCCTTTAGTAGTATAGGGTCCCAAATTAGGGGTTCTACTTTCTAGATCCTCCCCGGGATCTGGGTTAGAATAAATTTTGAATCACGGTCCAGGGTCCGGGTCAGAGGCTTGGGAAGCGCTGCAGGTCTAAGCCCTTCAAACCTAGACCGGGATTCTACAAGTCGTGAACTCTGAGCGGCATTTAGCTCCTGAGGCTTTTTGCGTCGACATCCCCAGTGAGAGAACCAACATTCCTTCCGGGTACATGATGAGCCCGAACCCCCATGCTGAACCGACCACCCCAGGATTTGTTTGTTTCGGGGCTTCTAAATGTTTTAGGATTTAGGACTTGGCTAAGCTTTTAGTTATTTAGGCCCGATATTGCAACCCTATAAGACCTACAAAAATCCTAATTATGGACCCCTATATTGCACCCGAAACACGCCCACATCGAGGTGCTTGACTTCGATCCGCAAGAAGCAGATCCCACGGCGTCGAGGGCTCTGCAGTTCTTCACGCAACACCCTAAACTAAACCCAAGACCCTAAAGCTTGAGCAGGCAGCAAACGTTTATCCCCAGAAGGGCTCGGCAGTGTTGCTTTGCATCCCAGGTTCTGGGTTTGGAGTTTCTGCGTTTCTACGTCTGCATTCAGGCTCTCAGGATTTGAGAGTTCAGTTGCCCTGGAGATTTGGACACCCTAAACCCTAAACCCTAAACCCTAAACCCTTCAGGTTTTCGGATCCTGCTTGAAACGCATGGACCCGGTACTGACAACTCCGAATTCACGTGGGAAGCCCCAAGCCTTGAATTTCAACCCCACCCTTGGGGTTTAGGGTTTAGGGTTTAGGGTTCTCGAGATCTAAAGCCCCAAACCCGAAACTCCTGAAAGACAAACTAGAACGGACTGAGACAACAGAAACAATAACAACACAGAAGCAGCAACCTGACATCCCACACCCAGGGTGGTTCAGACGCGTCGTCTCCTCTCGCAAGTCCTCGCTGCGCGAGGCGGCATGGGGTCGGATTCCGGGCTTTTCTAATCAAGCTCGTCATAATAGTCATAACGGTCATAATGGTAACAACCTGGGTAATCGTCAGATAGTCATAACAGTAGTAGTGGGCTTCTGGCTCTGAGTGGGGCGGTGCTACACCCACCACCCTGAACTCCTTTAGCTGGGTTTGGGGCTTCAGGCTCTTAGGGCCTTGGTCTAGGCTAGGGTTTGTGGTTTAGGGTTTCGGGTTTAGGGTCGACGCTGGGAACGCTGTTCATGTGCAAGTGCTACAGGGGTGATTTTGGGATCTGACTCAGGGCTCAGGATTTAGGGTTATGTGTATGCTTGTGCGATTCTCGCTGCCTCAGGTACAATCCTAAAGGTTGGTAAGTCATTTTGGGTAGGTCGCAGTTGCTCATGTTGTTGGGCTTTCACTGGGAAAGACTGCTAAGGATCTCGCTGGGGCGGTCTGCTCTGGCGGTAGAGTGTAGTTTTCATAGACCTGGTCTAATCAGGTTTACTCCTAAGCCTAAACCCTAAGCCATAAACCCGGCATAGTCATTTACTGTATCCCAAACGCGGAGCTGACAGAAGCTCGACCGCGGGTTCTTTCTAGGTGGTAGCCTTAAGCCCTAAACCCTATAAACCCTAAACCCTAAACCCTAAACATAAACCCTAAACCCTAAACCTTAAACCCTAAACATCAACCTTAAGCCCTAAAGAGTCTGGGTTTGGAGGGCTACTCCTGTAAGTTGCTACTGCAGGGCCAAGGCAAGTACCTGGAATGATGGCTGCTTTCAGATCGTTAATAAGACCCGCCCCCCCCTCCCCTCTGCGCTAAACCCCAAAACTAGATCACAATCCCGAAGCACTCAAATTCTGCCAGAAGAACCACCAAGGCTCTTCAGAAATCCTCTACGTACGTTGGGGCTCTGCAAACCCGTGAGTCAGGTGCGGCAGGTCTTCGCAAGGCGCTGTATGTGTCCGCCGGGGCCCCCGGAATGCAGCTCCCAGGATGCGGCTTTAGGGTTTAGGGTTTAGGGTTTAGGTTTTAGGGTTTCGGGCTTGGGGTTTAGGTTTTAGGGGTTTAGGGTTTAGGGTTTATAGGGTTTTGGGTTTAGAGTTTAAAGGGTTTCTACGTGTTTATGCTTTGGGTAGCATTCGGGGTTAGTTAGTTCTGAAAAGCGGTTGCCGGGTTCTGCGTTAAAGGTTTGAGGTGCCGAGTCAAAGAATCCCTCAGTGCCTGAGTGCTTTGACAAAGCAGCGTGTGCTGGTTCAGGGTCTAGGGTTTTGGGCATCGTTTCAAGCAAAGGCTCCTCATCAAGATCGTAAGTCAGGCTCCGAGGTTTCTGAATCAATCCCCAAACCCAAGACCTGGAATCTTGTGGCCCAAGCGTCTTCTCAGCGTGGTGGTCAGTTGAAGCATCCATGGATACAACACTCGGTCCGAACCGCAAAGCCCCAAAATCGCCAGAAGCTCGGAAGCTGGACTCCTTCTGATGCTAAACCTCGCATCCCACCACCTTTTGTTCCGGGTTCCTACCTTGAAGTTCTGACACCCTAAACCCTAAACCCTTAACTCTGTCTAAACTCCACAAGCCCTGAACCTTTGACAAGACGCCCTCATGACCGCCCACGCATAGACTGCATGTCGTTTCTACACAAACCTGAAACCACCCAAGCCCTAAACCCTTAAACCTAGAGCCCGAACTCTAAACCCTTAACCCTTAACCCTAGTCCTCCTTTTCATATGTCTTTAAACCCTAATAGCACCCCAAAACAGTTTCAGACCCTTAGTCACAGAGTCTTGCCTCTGATGCTGTGTGGTAGTTCCTGTCTGTGGCTGGTGTTCTCTGCGCTTTTGGGTGCGACGGCACAGGGCAGCGATGCTGGGCAGCAGTGGGTTTTGAAGCCCAAAGACACGAAATCCTGTTTCGGGAGTGTTGAATTGTTGAAGTACCAAGTCCGATACTGCAATGTTTGAGCCTTCAAACCACATGATACTATCAAGCAAATGTAAGCCCAGGATTACAAGAAAGGCATGTGATGTTTTTATTGGTGGGTACAGCCTTGGTCTTCGGAAGATCTGAGCCTTGAGGTGGAGTCCGGAAGCAGAAGGGTAAGGGGTTTAGGGTTTCTGTTTGAGTCTGAAGGAGCGATGCAGGTTTGTCAGGGAGGGCAGAGGGCGGTAATGATTTCATCCCGGCTCAACTTCAGAGTATTTCTAGGCCCTAACCCGAAGTACATCCTGAACCCTTGAACCCAGCACCCCTGAGCCCCTATACCCCTGAACCTTAAATACGAAAACTGGGTTCTTGTCAAGGAGTTTACTTACCATAATATTTTTTGCCGTGGGTTCCTGCTAAGGCAACTTAATTAAAATTCCTTATCAGACCCTAAACCCTAAACCCTAAACCCTAAGGATGAGGGCAGCTGCTGGTCCATTGGCTTCACCTTTGAGACATGCTGCGCCCCTGAGCACGGCCCCGAGGGCAATGTCGAGTGCTGGGACGACGTGCACCTTGCTTGAAGAAGTGCCCTAAAACCCTAAGGGTTTAGGGTTTAGGGCCCTCAACCCTAAACCCCAAAGCCTAAACTCTTAACCCGAACCTCTAAACCCCCTAGCCCTAAGAGCCTTCAGATCCCGAAGTCCAGACCCTAACTAACTCCACATGTTCTGAAGTTCCTTGTCGTCTTTGGCCCGCCTTCTTAGCTTTGAATCCTAGGCCTCGCTGTTTTCTCCAGTGGCACTGCAACTTTCAACTTTCCCCAGGAAAAGTTGGATCCTGTCAAGACTACGAGGCTGAGTCCTTTTTTCAGGATGTCCTTTAGGGTTTAGGGTTTAGGCGGTTTAGGGTTGATGTCCTTTGCTTGGGATCCGACATGTCGTGTCTCGGTTCTCCCTCGAGGTGACACCTTCGGAGCTGTCACACGATGACTTTACAAAAACCTAAACCCTAAACC
>CAJNDV010014803.1:58649-72920 GCA_905221635.1 Symbiodinium sp. CCMP2456 | reverse complement strand
GCCTCCGAAGCCATGCCGGGAGCCCTCCTGCATCTACGCAGGTCTTCTCGAAGTGCGCTAAGCTCAATTCAACGGAGTCCCTCGTAACATCCGAACGCAAGGCTCCTGCAAGGGGTTCGCGGGATGCCGTAACGGCTTCAGGGTCAGGGCGCGGCTTCCCTTCTCGGGTTTGGGGTTGGAAGAGCTTCGGATGTAAGCGCAGGGCGATAGAGGTGTTGGGTTCATGGCAGATTCACGGGCTTCCAGGCTTGCTGCACACAGCCGGCCGTTAGCTCTGATTACTTCATGAAGGTGTTTGAGGTGAGTAGAACACCGATAACATGGAAGAGTGGGAGAAGGATCTAGCCCAGGACCGGATGGCACATTTAGTGGAATCCATTCGAATCCGCAGTTCCTGTTGATCTCTGCGTTTGCAGGGCCATGCTAACCCGCCTGAGGCTCCTCTAGCTCCAGCCAGTCTCGCATGCAGACCTGCTTGACCGCGCCGAGCGAGCCGCGCCGCTGTGTGGTCAGGGCGGACTCCCGCACGGCATGCCGGACGACTACTTAAAGGATCATGGGACTTAGTAAGTAGGATTATAACTAAGGTAACTATGCTTATAACCCCAATTAAGGGACTTATAACCTTACTTACTAAGTCCCATGATCCTCTAAACCCTAAACCCTAAACCCTAAACCCTAAACCCTAAACCCTAAACCCTAAACCTTACTTACTAAGTCCCATGATCCTCCAAGTAGTATCTGGAGGATAAGGGCTTGGGGTCTCGGCCTGATAGCCTTCACCTGGTCAGGCCTGCTGAAACACATCCTGCACCGACCCATGCGGCGTCCTGACCTTGCCCTTGGGTTTCGAGTTTGGGGTTTAGGGTTTAGGGTTTAGGGTTTAGGGTAGACAAAAGCTTCAACCCTCTTGAAACCCAAGGCCTAAAGCCCAACAACAACCAATGTCAATGCTCCGGAAAAGGCCAAAGCTCCAAATAAACCCTAATACAACCTAAACAAAAAAACTTCCGCTGCTCCTTCGACGTCGAGTTTGTCGTTCTCTTTCCCATATTTCAGCTGGTCTCGATTCATCGCCTGGTTCGGTGATTCAAAAGCGGGCAAGCAGGTGCTCCAAGGGTTTAGGGCTTAGGGTTTAAGGTAGGGCCCCTAAACCTCAAAAGGGCCAAACCCCAAACCACAAAACCAGTACCCCAAACCCCCCAAGCCTGAGCAGTGCGATTGCCGTCTACTTCCAGATCCGGGGAAAAAACCTGAGACTAAACCCTAAACACTGCTAGCCTAATCCCTACACCTCAATCCGCAACCTTAAACCCCTAGTCCCAAGCCCGAAACCCCCTGTATAGGGGCTTTACTGGAACAAGACTTTGGTGCATATCCAACGAAAGTTCCAAAAAGTTTGGGATTCGTTCGGTGCTCGTTTCGGGGGTGCGGGCTCCCCCGCCCCGAGGGATCATGGGTGTGTGGACTTCGGGGCTTTGGGGCTTAGGGCTTGGGGCTTGGGGCTTAGGGCTGAGGGTTTGGGGTTTAGGGTTTAGGGTTTGGGTTGAGGGCTCCGCGGCTTGTACTTCAAGAGGCCCGGACATCACATCAATGAGTCGATACTTCTGTAGGAACATAAGGGGGTTTCCGAAAATTGGGGTACCTTATTTTGGGGTCCTTATATTAAGGATCCTATCATTCAGGGTACTATATTAGGGTCCCCTATTTTCGGAAACTCCCATAAGGACAGCCAAAACTTATCAGAAATTGCCACCTGCGCTTCAACCTTAAGGTGGGAAGGCTTGGGATTCACGATTGTCTTTTGGATCTCGGATGTTGACGGTGTAAGGCTTCAGGTGATCTTGGATACAGCAGAGAGAGAGAATTTCGGGCTCAGTGACACGGCGATCAAACCCTCGTCTGAAACTGGGGTTGACTCTGCAACTCTTGGGAGGCTTTCCGAACGATCAATCACAGGTTGACGTACTTCGTCCGGTCACCAGTTAGTTAGGTTGAGGGTTTAGGGTTATGAGTTCCCTGAACCCTAAACCCCAGACCGTCAGGGTCACTGTGCCTGTGGCCATGCCAGGATGGCAAGTGTCGAGTGCAGGGTCATGTTGGCCCGCAGTTCGTTCGACACGTGCGGCTTCCTGGGCACGGCTTCGGAAATCCCAGTCCGACACAAAAAGGTCTGCGGATGTATTGAAATCTTTTGGAATACGTCTTTCAAGCATGTATGCAACTCGTGACCACGCTCAACCTTGTCTACCTAGATAGGGCCAGATAGGGATCGATCAAAGCTTTCGCGCAAGTCTTTCGTGATTAGTAGCCTAAATGAACCCCAAACCCGTAGCAGGGTCTCTTGGCTGCTAAATTGACCATGAGAACTTCGAACATGCCTATCTAGGGCTACAAATCAAGCCTTACAGGGCTTAGGATTGGACTTCGGCCTCAGAATGAACATTTCTGGACTGTCGTGCTGCGGGAACAAGGAGAAGATACCTCGATAAACTCTACACCATCAACCACAAACGGAAAGGAAAAGGGCGTTGCTGGGAAGCGACTTCCGATTCAGAGTATACGGTCTTGTGGATCTGATTGTCACAATACCATTAACTGAATTTATTTAATTCAACAACCATAGCTTCATCAGGACCGCACAAACAACAAACGCTAGGACTAGTAAACATGATGGTCAACATCGTCGCATTCGCCACTTTTTGATGATCGAAAACATCCTCGTGGGGTGGACAACTGGGCCCTGGAAAACAGATGTTGATGTTGAATCTACTGCGCCTGCCACACGAAACAGGCTTCTTCTTGCAAAAGTTGACAGCATGTTCTTTTTGGCGTTTACCGTTTAGAATTGCTTCAAACTGGCGTTTTGGACACGCTAGTCGCTGTTTTCGGCTTGGTGAGGTTCTTGCGAGGGAAGTAGGAGATTGAAAGTAGCACTGCCGAACATACCGGAAGCACCACGCCTGTCACACGAAACAGGGTTAAAAACAGGATTGAGAATCTACTGAAGCAAGCCTTTGATTGATATGAGAGGAGATGACATGAGATGGTACGGGATGGTATGCGATCATCTGAGATTATGAGAGATGATCTGACACGTCATGGGATGGTATGAAATGATATGAGATCCAAACTGTGAACGCAAACAAACACGCTCTCAACTTTGCAAGAAGAAGCCTGTTTCGCGTGGCAGGCGCAGTAGATTCGACATCAACTACATGCACGCGACCATGGAGAACAGCAACAGGAAGACAAGCGTACTGAATCTTGAAACAGAGAATCATTACCCCCAGAACAAGCCAGAACTGGGCGCAGTTATCCCCCCAGGTGCAAAAGCATGGTGATAGCCATACTCATCACATGTGTCTTGAGCCCTTACCGGCAGCCCTATACCTGGAAACCGATGGTACAAGCGTCCAACTGGGAAGCCTTGGGACCCAATCCGCAAATCTACTGAAAACCCGTCGCGATTGATCCAAATGGCATGCTGGGTTCGGATTCAGACCAACCTCAAAACCTAAACCCTACATCTAGGGTTTTGGGTTCAGGTTTTGGCTATCCTGTTAGCTCCGAGAACTTCAACAGAGCGTTGCGGTGCGGTTCCAAATCAGTGTTCTCCAAACCCCTAAACCCAAACCCCTAAACCCTAAACCCTAAACCCTGAACCCTAAACCCTAAACCCTACACCTCATGGACTTACGGTGTCCCAGGACCAAACTTCAAAACATAGAGCCCCCCACACTGCTGGGCCCCTGCTTCCTTCGTGTTCAAAACAAGAAATCCCTAAACTCTATCCATTAAGCCCAAGGCTTAATGTAGGGGCCTTCATAATTAGAATAGCGTTTTGGGATATCTTATAGAAAAACTATAATAGGGAACCACCAAAATAGTATTGGAAATTATTTAGGCTTCCACATTACAAGAACGGAACCTGTTTGGGCCCAGCCACCCAGGGCCGGGTTCGAAATTTTCCGTCGCGATGGCTTTGAGAATCGCCCTCTTGTCCTCCTCCTGCGGCTTCTGCTAGGCACGCCGAGAGTTTGAGGATTTACTTCGCCCTCTTTTCGATCTCGGGGTTTGACCATCGACTTGACTCGTCCTTCCAGCCCTCCAGAGACTCCACAAGTGTTTAGGGTTTAGGGTCTTTTAGGATTTAGGGTTTAGGGTTTAGGGTTTGGGGTCTTTTAGGGTTTAGGGTTTCGGGTTGAGGGTTTAGGGTTTAGGGTTTAGGAAAACTTAGACCAGGTCCCCAACATCCAGAAAAAGTCTCGCACCCTCAGGGACTGGCCACGGCAGATCCTTGACGTACCTAACTGCCTGGTGCTTAGTAGGGAATGGGGGCATGGATCCCTATGATAGTCCCTTAAGGTCCCTTATAGTAGTCCCTATAACCCATTCCTCCATTCCCTACTAAGCACCAGACAGATAAGCAAGGAAGGAGTTGAAGGGACTCCCGCGAGCTGAAAAATGGAGGCTCTGGTGGTCACAGCTGGTGCTATGACAGCGCAAGCCCTGCCCTGCAACCTGCCGCTGATGCTCATGATGCTTGGTCTGGCTGTCGACACTGACAATGCCGTCATCGCGCGGCGTGCAGCTGATGCTGATGATGCTTGGTCTGGCTGCCGATGGTCGAGCGGCCTGCGGCTGATGCTCATCATGCTTGGTCTGGACTGTCGACACTGGCAATACCGCCGTCGAGCGGCCCGCCGCTGATGCTCATGATGCTTGATCTGGCTGTCGACACTGGCAATGCCGTGGCCAAGCGGCCTGCCACTCAACCCAGGAGCGTGGCTTCTAGGATGCCAGTGGATCCGACGTTCTGGTTTACGAACAAGTCCGGACCCACGCATAAACCCACGAACAGCGTAGGCCCGTGATGTAGCACGAATTAGCCGTGCCACCCGTGGAAGCTTAGCAATCAAGCCATTGATGTTTAGTGATCGGGGTGACAAGAAGAAGAAAGCCCAAAATGCAACAAACCACAGTTTTTTCAACATGCCTTTCCCCGACATGGCCCTACGCTTGGGTTGGCTTCTTGGGTTAGGACCTCCTTACAAAGAAATAGATTCTCAACGGTGCCTCCTGTGCCAGGACCCTGTGGACAACCCACAGATGTATCTGACCAGGAGGCCAAACCCCTAAACCCGAAACAAAGCCCCAAATGCTCTCCCGATCGGGTTTAGGGTTTAGGGTTTGGGGTTTAGGGTTTAGGGTTTAGGGTTTAGGGTTTGGGGTTTAGGGTTTAGGGTGTAGGGGCCCTGATCGGGTTTCGGGGCCGTCGAGGATCTCAGGCTTCGGAGAGTGATTTGAGGCTTGGGAGTGAAGCTTAAGGGGGCCTGTTAACGTCTGCTCATCAAGGGTTCAGAATCTGCATTGCAGAAGGCTGTTGTTCTACCTCAGTGGACATCGTACTCCTGGGTTCAGGGCTCAGGGTTCAAGGTTTGGGAAACCCCCGGCGCCGACTCGACGCCTTGGAAGTCTGGAGTTTAGGGGTTTAGGGGTTTAGGGGTTTAGGGGTTTAGGGTTTAGGGTTTAATCTGAAACGGAGATGTCAGGGACAGAGAGACTGCGGTCGCTGTCTGGATCTCCTTGTAGACTCCTTCTTCTTCTAGTAGGAACCCAAACCTGCAACCTGAATCTGCAACCAGGCAGGATTGACAATGGCGTGTCACAAGATGCACAGAGCTCCCCTAAACCCTGAACCAGGACCCGTCATGGACATTCATGGACAGAGGTCCTGGGTGGCCATGCCGTTTTCCAGCATGACCTCCAGCCCATGTGCCTTGGGTTGCTGGTGGGGCTTAAGATACATGCTTTACTATCGCTAAACTTTCAGACCCATTTGCTATCTGAGGGCCCATGTCTTCGCGCAAATCTCGTTTCAGAGGTTTGCCAGGGGGTTTGCCTACTGCAAGTAACAAACTGGCTACGACCCCTCTGCAAAAAGAAGCTTGCTCAAAACAGCCGCAGAGCTAGCAGGTTGATGGGGAAATTCTGCTCCCTGACGGACTTGGCCACTGCTGATTCCTTGCTTCTCCAATGCCAAACGATCCTATAAGGACAAAACTACCCCAGTAGAACCCAGGAACCAACATGTAAAACCCTGCCAAAAAAATCATAAAACCCTAAACCCTAAACCCTAAACCCTAAACCCCAAATTGGAGAAGTGAGAATCGCCAGGTACCAGGTCCTTGCTCAACATGCGCGTCTCTGCTTCCCTCCTGGGATCTGGAGTGTTACCAGCAGATGCGCCAAGGACCGGTCTGGTAGTTCTCTAAATTGGGGGTCCCTTTAAGGTCCTTCTTATAGGGATGCCGTACACTTTGGGGGACCTAAAAAGGACCCTAATTACCTTAATTTCGGGAACTACCCATGTCTTGAAACGTCTCATTCAAAGCCCGGGCTCCCGTGTCTGGCTGGAATGGTAGTCACGATGTCGAGTCCCATGTCACGACTCATGATGGCCGTGTAGAGCTCGAAGTCACACCAAATCCTCGAGAAAGGAGTGGCCTTTGGGTCCAAGATCAGGAGGAGACCCTGCGCCGAACGAAGCGCCGCGTTGAAGGATGTGGACGCCACATCGACTGAGATCTCTTGATCGAGTTCGTGCTGGCGATTGGCATAGCCACACCTTCAGCTGCGCATTTTTGTTAATGCGGCTCTGGCTTTTGTTAGGCATCCTTTCAACCCGATAGCTTGCATTGCAGGCGGGTCTAACCAAAAAACAAAAGAGCATTTGGCTGCAGAGCCACACCCAGTACCGTGCATCCACCACGAGGTGCCGAACTTCTGCGTGGCGCTGGCAACCCGCCGCGAACTCGAAGATCGGCTCTCCCCACCAGTGGCTGCAATACCATACTGGCGCACATGGCCTTAGTTGCTGAGTTCATAAGCCCCAAAAAGTGTGCACCTTCAGTTCTATAAGGGATCATATAATCCCAAAAAGTGTAAAGTGTACTCACTCAGCTACTAAGTGGCTGTGTAGACAAAAGCTCCTTGTAGCTCGTACTGGCCCCATTGCATGTGACCTTCCTTACGTCCCCAAGAGCCTAGGGGATGAAACGGTAATCTGTCAGGAACTTCTAGTATCATGTTTAAGAATCCGAAGAACCCAAGACATCCCTAAACCCTAAACCCTACACCCTAAACCCCAAACCCTAAGCCCTAAACCCTAAACCCTAAACCCTAAACCCCAAACAAGGTGTTGAAGAGCCACGCTTCTCAGGGGCCGGGGCCCAGTCCCCACCCTCCCTGGCAAGACGCAGCGGCGGAGCCCCCGGCCCAGCCAGGAACCGTCCACGCTTCCTGGGCTCTGAGGGTTTAGGGTTTAGGGTTTAGGGTTTGGGGTTTAGGGTTTAGGGTTTAGGGTTTAGGGTTCTGAAATGATCCATTGGAAATCATCCTGGGTTTGGGGTTGAGGGTTCTGAAAGTATCCGTTGGAAATCATCCTGGGTTTAGGGTTGAGGGTTCTAAAAGTATCCATTGGAAATCATCCTGGGTTTAGGGTTGAGGGTTCTAAAAGTATCCATTGGAAATCATCCTGGGTTTAGGGTTGAGGGTTCTAAAAGTATCCTAAGGAAATCATCCTGGGTTTAGGGTTGAGGGTTCTAAAAATTATCCTAAGGAAATCATCCTGGGTTTAGGGCTTAGGGTTCCAAAAGTATCCAAAGGAAATCAAAGGAAGGAAGGAGACAAAAGCCAGATCCCAAGCCAAGCTGGGCGGAATCGCCGAGTTTCAGGTCCACAAGAAGGTCCAAGCACGGGCTTCCATCGCTCCGGTTCTCTTGGACCTGGCGGACGATGGCAATCGCTCTGGGCAGCGAAGCGTCCTCTGACACCTGCGGGCCGTTTGGCTTGGGAGACGGCACAGAATGAGATACTTACACCAGCCATCCACTGCAAAGGGTTTAGGGTTTAGGGTTTAGGGTTTAGGGTTTAGGGTTTAGGGTTTAGGACACCAGCCATCCACTGCAACAATGGCAGGGCTTAGGCTTTGGGGATTGGGGTTGCTTTGCATGGGCCGAACCATCAAAAGCACAGCTGGAATCTAGGCCGGGCGGGGCTTCTTTGCTTCGAAACCCTAGACTTCCTGTATGGGGGTTTCCGAAAATCGGGGACCCTACTATACTACCCTAAATAATAGGATCCTTGTTATCAGGAGCCCGAAATAAGGTACCCCCTAACCCTAAACTCTAAACCCTAAACCCTAAACCCTAAACCCTAAACCCTAAACCCTAAGCCTGCAGCAGCTGCTGGCCCACAGCAAAAGCTGAGCCGGATCGGTGCCCAGACGGAGCCAGAGCCCCTGAGGAGGCGACGTCTGCGGAAGGATGTAGTGATAGGCCTCGGCTTTTTGTTGGGGCTTGGGGTTTAGGGTTTAGGGTTTAGGGTTAGGCCTCGGGGTTGAGGGGGTTTTTTCGGGGGGCTTATAGGGTCTGGAGCTTAGGGTTTAGGGATTTGGGGGGTAATGATAGGCCTCGGATTTCGGAATACAGAGCTTGGGTTCGGGGTTGGTCGGGGTTTCAGGTTTCGGGATATAGAGCCTTTTGGGATTTAGGGCTGCGTTCAGGCTTGGTCTTTAGATGGGTTTTTGGGCTGATAGCTGACATTTTTTAGCATACTCTCCTCTCACGCATGATGCGATTTGATTGGGGCTTGAGCTCTGTGTTGGAGCTGAAATAATTCTTGGAACCAGGGTTTAGCTGAAGTAATTTTTGGAACCAGGGCTTAGCAGAAGTGACTTTTGGAACCCTGCTGGTGCCAGGGTTTCGAAGGTGTCGACGTTTCAGGTTGGGGGGAGCCTATGCCTTGCAGCGCGGCTGCCCGTCAGAAGCCGAGATGCGAAGTCGTACCTGGGCGATCAGTGCGGGCAGGACCTGAACCCCGAACTCTCTCCCTGTCTTACGTAGGTTCAGGGTTCAGGGTTTAGGGTTTTGGGTTTAGGGTTTAGGGGTTTAGGGGTTTAGGGTTTAGGGTCAGGCTTGTTGCTTTCCAAGCTTTGACGGGTGCCGGCCATGGCCTTGTATTGACACGAAGGGGAAGCCAGGGAAATGTCGAACTACGGCTGATGATATAAATCCTGCATTGCCCATAATAAGGAATATACCATAATACTAATATGGTTTAGGAGTTTAGGGTTTAGGGTCCTTGAGGTAATGCAGGATTTATATCATCAATTGTAGCATCAGCCCCTATTCTTGAAAACGCTGGGACAGTTTTGGGCTCCGCGCAGCGAAGTCTAAGAATATCTCAGTACCATCAGTCTTAAACCGAAATCCTAAACCCCACACTGACTGACGAATGTCCGACCGAGCCATAAAACCCTAAACCGCAAACCCCAAACCCCAAACCCTAAACCCCAAACCCCAAGCCCCAAACCCTAAACCCCAAACCCTGAACCCTAAACCCGAACCTTTCTGCGCAAGTGCAGGTTCAACTTCTCGGGCACCAGATGGTGGCCAGAGCGTTCACTCCTCCGGAGGCGTCGAGGTGGGAGGAATGTGTTTCAAGGGTTTCGGGTTTAGGGTTTAGGGTTTAGGGCGGTTTGTAGGGTTTCAGGGGACTGGCTTATGGCGAGGTGAGGTTTAGGCTTAGGGGTTTGGGGGTCACGGTGAAGATAAGGGACCCAAATCTAGACCCTCAGCAGTGGGATCCTCAAGAAATCCCCCCCAAATAAAAGCACACCTCGGTCAAAGAAGTATAAACTCTGAATTAACAAACCATTCTAACAACCCTTGAAACACCCCGATATCACCCTGCATTGTAGAAGCCCGATAACACCCTCCTGCAATCTAACTTTGAGGATCGCTATTGGATGTGCCGGGGCCCCGTCCAACATTAGTGCAAGGGGCGCACATGGGACGGTACAAGGGGTATGCTTGGCACGATTTAAAGGGTACTAGAACAGGGCGACATGTACCACATGTAGCACGACCAGCACGACATGCACCAAATTTTGCATGACAGGCGCACCACAGGGCCACTGCAATGTGCCACATGCCATTGTGTTGCTCTGGCCGTGCCACTGCACCGTCCCACATGTAGCCGGACATGACCCCTACTTTTCAATGTTAAACCATGCTATGTCACACTCATTTTGGCACGGTAGTTTGGAACGGTACAATGGTGCACAAGGTATAGCGCGCATCGAAGCGGCCCGCAATGTGCACCAGAGAAGCGTCCATATGTACCATCAATGCAACAATCGTTGTGTACCTTTGACTGTCCCACGCGTACCCTAAAAAACGCCCCATACCATCAGTTACTTACCACCCAAGCGCCCAAACTGTACCAACGAAGCGTCCCTATGTGCCATATAGCTCCCCCCGGCTAACTGGTCTTCGAGAGTTGGTAATGACAACCTGAACAAGCCTCTGAGAGTCCCAACCACACCGTACCAAACCTGATACTGAAAACACCCTATAAACCCTTTACCCTAAACCCTAAACCCTGAACCCTAAGCCCTGAACCCTTGAAGATCTCATAGCTCACTTTGGCCACTCCTCCAGCCGTGGCAAAGGCGCGGGAGGTCGCTGCGAATCGTGAGCAACTCCTTTGGGCCGGGCTCTCTATGGTTTAGGGTTTAGGGTTTAGGGTTGAGGGTTTAGGGTTTAGGGTTTAGGGTGACAGAACTGGACGGGGGGTTTTGGGTTCAAGGTTGTGTGTTTGGGGGAGGGGGAAGTAGGGCCAGCGGAGGGTCTGTGGCTTGTGGTTTTGGGGTTTACCATTTAGGGCTCAGGGTTCAGGAACTGATTTGAAAGTTACCACGATATCTGAAGGATTCTGCAAGGCTTTGCTGGGAGGGGTTCTAGGGCATTCGGGGTTACTTGGGTTCTGGCGTCGCTTCTAGATGGGTTCTTGAGGAACAACATGGAACGGTAAGGCATTGCGCTCAAGCTCCTAGGGAAACCAGAAATGATTTTTGTAAGACCCCGCTTTCATCATTCGACGTGCTTAGATGTACGCCGTCACACGCCTACACCGCCCACGCCGTTCATAGCACCCACTGGTCAGCTTCCGGCCCGTCCTGCAGTGTGACGGCCCGCTGCCATGACTGCAGGTTGCTTCTCTGAAACGCATGGATCTGGATGTCCTCAGCCTCCACCTGCAAATCGGAGCTGATGCGGACGGGCACTGCAAGGAAGCATGCCGAGTCGTCGGGTCGAGACGCTCTGAAGCCCTGCCAAGCTGCAAGAAAGCCCACGAAAGCCCCCGGCCCGAATTCCGACATGTTAAGGCCACGCTTCTACGCCAGCCTCCAAGACAGGCTCGTCGGGGTTGAATTCGTGGATGTCGGGACTCCAGCCACTTGACGTCTCCGACATCTGATCAGGCTTCAGAAGGTTTAGAGCTAGATTGAGCCTCAAGGATTCGAGGCGGTTCCATCTGTCTGAGTGGGCTGTTCTCACCCGCAGTTCAGGAGCCGTCTTACCGCATGCTCGCACGGACTGCTGTGGGAAGCCCTTGTCGTCTACGGATTGTATGTGAAGTCTCAAGACACCCTTCCCGGCACTAGAAGACACGAGGAATATCCGATCTTTGCGAGGCCGCGGCTAGCTACACTGACAGCTCGATTATGAAGCCATGAAGCCTTGGGTTTAGGGTTTAGGGTTTAGGGCTTAGGGTTTAGGGTTTAGGGTTTAGGGTTTAGGGTTTAGGGTTCAGGGGATAACCAAAGCAAGTCCCTCGCTCCGATCGAGAAAAGTCTCGATCGGGAACCAAAGCTCTCGGTGCAGTTCAGGAGCAAGTGGAGACAAGGTACTGTACCCCAGACCCGACCCACGCATGAACCCTAAACCCTAAACCCCAAACCCAAAACCCTAAACCCTAAACCCTAAACCCTAAACTGCCAAAATACTTGTAGAAGCTCCCTGTTTTCGAACCTGCCCTCGAAGCCTAAACCCTAAACCCCCGGATCTGGGCCTGTTCTTGTATCACCCGAGACTGAGAGTGGCGGATGCCTTGGCTCGCAAGACGCTCCGCAGCGAGCAACCTGGGCGGTTTAGGGTTTAGGGTTTAGGACTTCCCCACCTCTGGTAGGTTGATGAACTCAAGACAGCAACGACTGCAATCCCACGCCCGGCCATCCCCTATACCGCCGATGACAGGCCAGCAGAGATAGGATGAGCCGACAGATATCAGGACAGGAACATCTTTCAGCACACTTCTGGATGTATGATTTCAGGCACGCTTCACGACTGGGGTTTGGGAGTGAGACAGGAGTCGCTTGAGCATGGCTCGATTCCACAGAAAGTAAGGCATTAGGTTGAAGGCGAGCCGTGTTTATGGAAAAGCAAGAAACTTGCGTAGGAGGGCTCATTCAAGCCTGATTGCCCTGAATCCCAAAACCCTTAACCGGCTGTTCTTCGAGTGCCGGAGAAACCTATCGTTTTTTGTTGCGCCTCAAGGTTCTCTACTTTACTCTACTTTACTCTCCTCCACTCTACTGAAACTGGAAACGACTCTGAGGCGAGGATATGGAAAATCTTCTTCGCATCTGACATGTCCAGCTCCAGGGTGCTCAGGAAGGCGTGCATCCGCTCGTCCTCAAACAGCCCAGCAACCCACAACATGCTCCTAAGTCCTAAGTCCTTAGCCCTAAACCCTGTTGGAAGAAAGCACACACACACACACAGCATCTCAAGAAAACTAGGTAAGGCTTTAAGGGCACCGGGGGTGGCCAATCCAGGTCACCCCGAGCGCTAAGCAGTGCCAACGGAAATCCGATCCTGCCCTCGGAGTCTACAACCTTCAGGAAACTCTCAACGCCTATGGTTCCACGAGGCAGTTGGAGATGTTTTGCCATGTTCCGATAAGGACAATACCGTTTTTGAGGTTTTGAGGTTACAGGATAGTGGTGAGGGTTATCAAGGGAGATTACCTCGATGTCTTGACGATGATCAACTTGACGCATCGCCGTTAACGCTTGTCGCATCTGTGGCACAACAGGTTTACGACGGCACTACCAGTGTCTTCTGCTAGAACTGCAAGCAAATGTAGACTCAGGCTTCGAACAGACTCGTGTCGCCACCATCCACACCACGGTTCTATTCTCCCTCTACTTTACCACAGACTCTTGCTGTCATGCCAAGTTTCCGCCCTAGACCCAGGCCCCAAATCCGAAGTTGCATATCCCAGCACGAGCATCTCATCCCTAGATTTCTACTCCAGCACCGAACATCACGAGAGCTAGAAACCAGGCTTAGGGTTTATGGTTTAGGGCTTGGGGTTTAGGGTTTGGGGTTTAGGGTTTAGCAATCGAAGATCCTGCAGAGCCAGCTGGAACTCCGTCCAGCTCACCGCACCATTGCCGTTCGTATCAAGCTCATGGAAGGTTTCGTATAGCTGCTCGACGAGCTTCTCGTTGTACTCCAGCTCCTCCAAGACTCTGCGACATCTTGACACCTAAATATTTAGGGCTCTCGTGGGAAACTCATTTGGGCGATGAGAACAAGGAGAGCATGCTACGGCACTTACTTCATAGTTCAGATGGTAGCAGCTACGTTCCCTAACCTTAGACCACGAAAGCACAGCAACGCGCCGAGAGCCCACCGATGAAGCCCGCAGCTCTGGAAACTTCCCCGGCAACAGAAAAAACGCCTCCGGCTGAAGCATGCAGTGGCTCTCTGAAAGGATTCGAGTGACGAAGATGTCTAGGGTTTTTTGGCTCCAACCCTAAACCCTAAACCCTAAACCCTAAACCCTAAACCCTAAACCATGGCCTTGAGGTTCTCCGGGCCTTGCTGTTCAAGCTAAGCTCTCTTGGGCTCTACCATCTTTTCTAATGTTTCGCCTTTCTGAAACTTAGCCTTCCCACCCCTGATCCCTAAGCTGGGCCTAGGGTTTAGGGTTTAGGGTTTAGGGTTTAGGGTTTAGGGTTTAGGGTTTAGGGGTTTAGGGTTTAGGGTAAGTCCCCTACCGTCAAAACCCCAGACCCTAGCTGAAAATGCCTCCACAAACCCTAAACCCTGCACCCTGAACCCCAAATTTCAAGCAACCAAAACCCCCAAACCATCCCAAACACAAGCGACCAAAACCCCAAAACCCTACTCCGCAGTCCCCAGAACACGAGTTCCGAACTTGGCTTCTGCGCTCTTCGCACGGCTAGGCTCCCGAGCGGGCTTAGGGGTTTAAGGGTTCCGTCAGCGTCTGACAAGACGCTCCCAACGAACCCTTAAATAGTAGAGTCCTTTCCTGTCAGGGTCCCCAATCAGATAACCCCGCTTTTTGCAGACACCACGAGGGAGGCCACAAGCCTAAACCCTAAACCCT
>CAJNDV010014803.1:45193-57075 GCA_905221635.1 Symbiodinium sp. CCMP2456 | reverse complement strand
TAGGGTTTAGGGTTTAGGGGAGATTTAGGAGTAGCGCGTGGGTCTTGGTTTGAGAGCTAAGGGCTTTAGTTTCGAAGTTTTAGGGTCTTGGTGTTGAGCGCCTTGGGTGTTAGGATTCTGGGGGGGATGCTTACTTCAAGGATCATGGGACTTAGTAATTAAGGTTATAAGTCCCTTAATTGGGGTTATAAGTATAGTTACCTTAGTTATAACCCTACTCACTAAGTCCCATGATCCTTTAAGTAGGGTTGCAGGGGTTTCTGGCTTGGGGTTTTGGTCTGTTACGTTTCAGGTCCGTTAGGCTCATGCCTCTTTCCCAGAGACTCCAAAACCCCTTAATTAAGGAATAGACCTTAACTTATAATAGGATCCCTAATATGATTCAGGGTATATTCCTTAATTCAGGGATATTGGAGTCTCTGGGTTTATCTGAGTCTGATCCATCGGGGCGGTTCACCCTACACTCCTAGCCCCCCTCAAAACGAACCATTCTCCCAAGCGGCTGTTGCAGCAAACCCTCCACGATCCTGTCTGTGACCGGATCACCATCCGGCTGATCGGATTTCGGCATCGGCATCTTTCCGCTCCACTGTAGAAACAATCCCAAAACTCAACTAGAATCCGCCAAGAACTAGGTCACACTAAATCCCAAAGCCCCAAAAAGGCACGTCCCAAAACCTTTATCGCTTAAAACCAAAGCACGAAAGCTGCAGAACACCACGGCTTTGCTGGTGCCCAAACGGCAAGCCGACCAGAATCTCGTTGGGATCTAGATCTTGGGTGTAGAGTGTAAGGCTTAAGACCCAAAGTCAAACCCTGAACCCCAAACCATGGTAGGATCCCCCCTAATCTAAACCGAACTCTACTTCTCAATACCCAACTCTACTTCTCATGAACCTCCCTTTGAATCATCCCCTCGGGTAGTTCTCACCTCGAGAGCTTAGAAGATCGAGACATCTCCCCGCAACTGCTGCCCACCAAAGAAGCAAAGTGTGCAAGGTATAAGGATGTCCCATATGTCAGTAAGCTGACCTCTCGAATAGGCCTCGTCGGAAAATTCGATATCAGCAATTAGAAGAGTCCGACTAGATCGGTATGCAGCAATTTGAAACATACCACGCCGTACGCCGTAGGCAACGAAATGTAGCTCCCATTATCCGATGCCCCTATGGCCTATGGACTCCTATAATCCTTCTCCAGGACACCACCATGAACCAAGAGACCGCTAATGGGCAAATCTCAAACAGGCAGGGGCACATGGTCGCCATTCACGTAACAGTTCTCGTGGCCTAGCTTCATTGATAGCATTATGAACTCCTGTTTTGTAAAGATACATATGGGACTTGTTTGTGATTTTGGGGGTCCACGCACTCGTTGCGAATACCATGATCTCGGTTCCATTCTTCGTGAATACGAACACTTGTTTAAAGGTCTCCCTAAACCCTAAACCCTAAACCCTAAACCCTAAACCCAGTTCGGGATGCAAACAAACAGGGGTTCAGCGGCTCCGGATTTGAGGGCTAAGGCTTCCGAACCCTCACGGCATTGAAAGTCCTGACTCGTTGTAGCCCCAGCCAAACCATTGAAAAGAAGCCTGTTGAACCTAACTTGCGAAATCTGGCTTTCGGCACTATAGCGGTTTAGGGTTTCGAGATTTAAGGGATTTAGGGATGAGGACTACATGTTTTCCACGCTTCGGAGCTCTGGGATTACGAAACAACGGGCTTGACAAAGGGCTTGATGAAGGAGTTTTGGACGATTTACACCGGAAGTCCATCCAAAAGCACCCTGAAACATAGTTGACCAAGCAGGATCCTGTCTCTACCGAAACCGCAACTGTCACGGCACGACCCGAAACTCAAAGCTGCCATAGGCACTACATTCGAGACCAAACAGCTTGACCCTGGGACCTGCCACGCTTCGGATCCCTGACCAGGTTCCATGTGGCTGAATCTTTCTATTCCGAGAGACATCCTTGTAATCCGCACGCTACGTAAGCCCCATACACACTACATTAGCACACTGATTGCACCGATAGGTTCCACTAAAGCAGTTGCGGTGGGTCATGCCAGATGACAGTGCTGCAACCACCGCGGCCTTTGCATCTGCACATCTAAGCAACACTGCGAGGGACGTACGCATGCAACACACACCACGAAACTTCACGTCATCTTGGCATGTTTCTTCACCTTATGTTAGCGGCGTTGGTAACACATACAAGACATACGAAAACAACTAACTACAAGACACACAACACGCGCAATACATACAACACCCGCACAATACGCAGAATTCTACGCGCCGAAACATAGAACACTGCGTGCCTTGCAGAAATCAATGCCAAAGCACGAACGCAAGAACATCTCCAGATGTGCAGAATGCCTTTTTGGAACATTGCAGCGCGAGATTTCGATCTCTCACGTTTCCGGCGTGCACCTCAGAACAGGCCTGGCTTTGGATGCCGCGGCTTGGTGGAATAAGAATTTCAAGTTTGCAGCCATACCCAAGTAAATGGTTTTTTTCTTGCACTGCCAACAACACTCAATTCTACCTAAACCCTAAACCCTGAACCTTAACAATACTCAATTCTACCTAAACCCTAAACCCTAAACCCTAAACCCCAACAACTCTCAGTTCTATCTCATCCCCCACAAACTCCTTTCTGCAGGCGACCTGGAAGGCCAGAGTTATCATTTCGGCGCACGAGGTTTCCGATGCAGGGCTTTAGGGTTTACGGTTTAGGGGTTTAGGGGTTTAGGGGTTTTGGGGTTTAGGGTTTAGGGTTTAGGGGTCAAATCTTTCAATGCCAGTATAAAGTTTCATTGAATAGGTCGGTGGGAGCTGGATGCTGGCATGAGCCCGAACCGGAAACACACCTGCATCATGTCGTTGTTGAATTGAGAAGCGGCTGGCTGCATAAACTAGACGTCCCTTCGAAAAGAATTCCGTCATTGGCACTTGCTGCCGTGTTTTCGACCGAACTCGTATCCGGACAATGTAGTTTTGGGCTTAACTCCCTCTAAAAATCTTGATAAGCGCATACCGGCATACCTCAAACATCCTCAAACCAGGGCATTGCCTCTGCGATTCCCCGCCTTGTTA
The DNA here is from genome assembly GCA_905221635.1 of Symbiodinium sp. CCMP2456. Taxonomy (NCBI): domain Eukaryota; class Dinophyceae; order Suessiales; family Symbiodiniaceae; genus Symbiodinium; species Symbiodinium sp. CCMP2456. The sequence goes on along the minus strand of CAJNDV010014803.1, from coordinate 53,973 downwards.
CTGCATTACCTTACCTGCCCCCTTATCCGACGTTAGACACCTTGCAAGAATTGGCACAAATGGGATATCCCCTGTTGTCAAGCCCGGCATGGTTGCACCGTGCTGAGTGGGTCTGCACTCGACGCTAGCTACTATTTCTGAATATGCTGCTGTTGCTAGTCCTGCGACAACACAGCGATCAACTGGGTTTCCTAAATTCGGGCAGCCTGTGTCCAGCCCGCACTTCATCTCACATCCTGCAATCAAGTTCACCCGGACTTTGAACACCCATAACCCAACACCCAACCCTTAACCCCAAACCCCACTGATTGATCCCATACCCAACCCTAGAGCCTGAAAAACGCATCCAAGCCACACCGGAGCGGCATGCGCCGCTGCGGGCCTGATGCACGCCGTTTAAGCCAGAGTTTGGGCGTGAGGTTAGGGTTTAGGGTTTAGGGTTTAGGGTTTAGGGTTTAGGGTTTAGGGTTTAGGGTTTAGGGTTTAGGGGGGACCCAAGAGTTGAATCCTGAAACCTAAGCCCCAAAACCCGGCAGAGTGCAAACGTGAAAAGTCCCAGAGCCCGGGCTTCCGGAATAATAAGGGCTTAGGGCCTAGTGTTCAGGGCAACTGCCAGAAGACGCCAGAAACGCTCAGAAGGTCTTTCCCTGAGTCATGTTTCAAGCGGAGAAGTTCCTAAATTGTAGCGCCTAGACCTTGAAGCCTAGGCCCTGCAACCAAGAAGGCCGGGTCTGAGTTAAGCCCTAAACTCCCGGCTTTCAAACTTCAAGGGAGTTTGGGGTACCGGCGGCCCTTCTGGCGTGGAGAAGTGCTTTATGGTTTTAGGGGGGTTGGGCTGAAAGCTGTTACTTATCCTGGCCTTCTCCGCTCCATCGGTCATCGCCGTCCTGCCGCCGGAACCCACTTCGGCTCGGGGGTCTTACGGCGCATGTAAAATCATATGGGGGTTTCCGAAAATAGGGGACCCTAATATAGTACCCTAAATAGTAGGATCCTTATTAAAAGAACCCCAAAATAAGGTACCCCTAATTTTCGGAAACTCCCATATACGTCCCTTATCGTCGATCCTGTCACTGCAAGGAATGCACCAACGCAAGATCATGAGCGCGACTGCTCGTGCTCTGCAGCGCTATGGGGGCAGCTCTTTTCTCAGCTCTTGTAGATGAGCGCTTCCACTACCAGGAGTACGTGATTTGCAGGTCGCTCCTGGTGGAAAATACGATCAAGGCTGCATGAACGGACCCCAGCTAGTTCCAGAAATCTTGTGCTGGAATCTTGGCCCATCAGCGCACAGTTCGGCAAGGCTGGCCGACTTCCAAGGTCGAGTCGCCAAGCCGCGAACGAAGCAACGAAACCTGTCTGCGCATGCCGGGTCCTGGGGAAATTCTGAACCCTGCACATCCCTGCACCCATCATCCAGACATTGAGCTGCTTCTCATCGTCGCTTGGAAGTCCGCCGATTGATTCTCTGGCGGCTCTAACATGCCCCATGTCGTCAGAAAGACACATTGCATCCTGTAGTTCCTATGTACGGATGAAACGGCAAGAGCTACGTCTCCAGTTCAATCGCAAAACATCGGATCCTAGACCCCAAACTAAATTTTCTCTATGGGCCATGCCCGCAAGTTCCAAGTCGTGAACTCTGAACCTTGCACCTGCAAAAAGCAATTCCAGATCCCAACCTCTCGACACCAACTTCACTCGTCTGACAACCTTGAGGCCGAACTCTGTTATTCTTGCGATGTCCGTTCGAGCGGAGGCATTCGAGTTTAATGGGTTTCGGGCTCAGAACATGCATTGATCAATTTATTTCTCGCCTCGGACACATTTTGATTCTACTGCTCAGTCTGACAGCCGGGATGCACGCAGTGGCCCGGCGGAGAGCACTTGCAAGCTTACTGCATGGTTTTGATGCTCGAGGCTTGGTTAACGAGTGCAGCGCATTCTGCCAACAATCGGCATGACCGTGCCACGACTGGAGGTCGTCATGTTATAAGCCATACATCCTAGATTGAACATTTTGCAAACTGTAAATTATTTTTGTGCCTTGTATATTATAGTACAGACCTTATATAATCTAGATTATAACACTACATACTTTTGGAATGTAATCTGTCTAATTTGTTAGACGGTATATACTAAAGATTATGCACTATACTAAAAATATTTTAAAGTTTAAATCAAAAATCAAATATTGTAAACGACATGTTATATAGTATATATTATGAAATGAATACTAGGATGAAGCATCAATATCTATATATGTATACTTGTATGTATATATATATATACAGAAAGTGTCATATATATATATATATATACATATGTATATTGTATATTTGTATGTATATACATATATATACATATATATATATATATATATTAATGTTATATATATATATATATTGTAGATTACGTAAATGTAAGTTTACTATTACCGGAAAAGCATGATATGATATAACATGATATTAGAAAAATTAACAAAACATTCATTATGTGCTATGAACTGCATATACAAATATATACAGTCTGCCAACAACAAAAACAGCAGCAACAACAACAGCAGCAACACCATACCCCAGCACCAGCAGCAGCAGCAACAACAAAAGAAACACAACAGCCGCAACAACCACAACCGCAAGACTAACAATGATGATAGAAATAAAACAATGGCAACAGAAATGACAATGACGATAACAATGACAATAATAGTAATGATAGTATGAATACTTGTATTCATATTAATAAATACTCTAAGAACAGCATTAAGAACAATCCAGATAACAATACCAATACCAATACTAATACCAATCAGAATGACAAAACTCTCGTTTTGTGATAATACTGCTACTAACACTAACACAAATAATAGTGATCTCAAAAATATAAAATACAAATCCAATACTAACAATCATACAAGAATAAGCCCCCCGAGGCCAGCTGACCTAGTTCCCGATTTCGCCGCCGGGCTCACATTTGTCGTACAGGGGCATCACACCAGCCTCGCAGGCCCGTAGGTTGAATTTTTCGGGTTGGGGCCTTGAGGTTGCAGGTTTGGTCTCTTTCCATGGCCTCGGGCTTCGAAGCTCTTCGATGTTGCTGGCGTGTTTTCGTTCAACATTGAGGTTTCTCGCGCTTGGAGGGGTGTTGCTATCTGTTTGTGGTGCCATCGAGTACCTTGAGGCGAATCCTGGTGGAGAGTCAGTGGGGTGCAGCTAACATGTCCTCATGTTCGGTATCGAAACTTTCGCAGTGGACATTGTCAGTACGGGTCTAGGGCTCACTACTTTACAAGATCCGACCGCAAACGCCAGAAATCCAACAGCTACTCTACTATCGCTTTGCACCAGGGCATCACATTGACGAGCAGCACATTGCGAGTTTGAAGATCTTCGGATTCCATTTTGAGCAAAAGCAGTGGTAAAGGTTGCAGAGGCTCTTATCTCTGCTTCATCTCTTTGCGGCCTCCTCCGGCTTTGTGGCACACTTCCCTGAAACTAGTACCTAGGAGTCTGGCAACTGCTACACCTAGAATCTGGTCGAAGCAGCTTTGCAACAGATCATCACAAAGCATCACACACACGCACACACACACACACACACTCAGACACAAATCAAAATTATTCCTGAATCCAGCTGAAATCGCAGCCTTAAACCTGAATTCCCCTCGACCTTGTAGAGACCTGGATAGCAGAGCGGAGGATGTGCGGCGTTCGGTCGAAGGACGAGCTCCTTGAAAGGCCACAGGGGTTTAGGGTGGCTTCTACCCTCGCCAGAGGTAAAGCTTTTCACCTAGAGATCCTCATTGCATCTCTGTGTCGCTCCCACGAACTGAGAAACGGAAACGAGTGAAAGGAAGTGTTTGCCTGACGCCAACAAATTCAACAGCAGGTTGGCGAAACGTGTCGCCTGCGAAGTTGCTTCGGAGCTTTGGGTACGCACAGCTGATACAGTCGAATCCAGGCAGCCTCCGAGCTATCGTTGGCTAGCTTGGTCCATGAAGTTGGCCCAGAAACGATTGAGACTCCAGCCTCCCCGCCCCATCCCCCCCCGCCCCGCCTCCCAATCCTCAAAACCTACATCCGCCAAAGCCGAACATTTGTGGTTCATGAGTGTTGGAGTCCCAAACTCCTAGACGACTCTACGGAAGCCTTCAGCAGCTGGACGAAGGTGCCCGGACACGAAACCTGAACTTATTCCCCCCTTCGGTAGGCAGAGTTTGCCGGCTTTGCAGTTTAGGGTTTCAGGTTTACGGTTTAAGCTTTAGGGTTTAGGGTTTAAGGTTTAGCAGCATAAGCTCCTTGGTCGTAACCAGGCCCTTCTTGTCATTGGCGTCCGTCACCTCGAACACCCACCTCGGTCATTGGAGGGTCCTTCTTATGCCTGAGTCTGAGTGCTCGTGGAATAGGGACATTGAAGGAACCCGACTTTGGAAAAAGCCTCATGCGACGGGACGTACTGATACCAAAACAATCAACCTTTAGCAAGAACTCGCGCCCCACCTGCACAAGCCACCCGTTCACATTCACGTTTCTCTAGCCCAAGCCGGGGCACTGAAACAGAGCCAGGCGGGTGGCATCCGCAGGGAAGGTGATCTTTCGAGACTCCTCCTCCGTGGTGGCTGTCGCATCATTCCAGGTGCTGGCATACTGCGCATGAGCTGACGCACTGAGCTGCAGCGATTCCTGTGCCACGAACGGCACCTGGCCCCCGATGGTCGCTGAGGCACCGATTTCGGCTCCTACCTCGTTTGATCCACCACTGTCACTGCCTTTCTCAATGCCGTAGGTGAACGCTTTCTCCTCGCCCGGAAACCCCGTGTAGAGGTACTTCCAGTGCCCCTTCACTTTGAACTTGCCGGTGTGCACTGACGAGGCACCATCCGAAAACTCCACCTTCAGCGGAAGACGTCCTTGTCCATTGCCGCACTCTACATTCCAATAGGTCGACTGCGGCGGGGAGCCTGCCGCTTTTTCGCGATGGTAGTAAGGCTTGTTGAGGGGATCCCGAGCGTGCGGATGGTCGGGGTAGAGCGTTGACATTGCATTCAGACAGGCACGATCATGGTCCACATCTTCACTCGCACTTTGGTCGACCTTGACATTCCCCCAGTGCAGCGCCCACCTTCCGAATTGGTTGTCCCTGCCTCCCGTGGCGCCGTTGCATTCTCTGTCGTAGTACAACGTGTCGTCACCCTTCTCCGCACGGTAAAAAGCACGCCCATCGTGAGTCAGGCCTTGGTAAACGTACACCCCATTCAAATCCGAGTTGAAATCACCCGGGCAGTCAACTCCCGACAAGGTCATCTTCTCGGCCACCCATCCGAATTTGTCTGTCCAGCGCCGTCGCTCCGCAAGGTTCACGACGGCGGCACCCAGCGCCTCCGGCCAAACTCAACTCCATCAGCTTGGCTTTCCTACACACCCGGCTGACCCACGAAATCGGGCTGCACTACGAGGACACCCTTCACTTCAACCGGAGTTGCACAGCCAGCATGCCCGCCTTTGGCGGCTCGATACCCCCTGGCCCTGCCCTCTGCAACCAGACAGCCACGGCACCAAGGGCGGAGAGGAGCAAGAAGGCCGGGACCTAAGAGCCAGGGCTGAGTGCGCTGCACGAACTTTAAGGGTTTAGAGTTTAGGGTTTAGGACCTTCAGGGCTTAAGCATACGCCTGCAAGTGAAGCGACTGATACGCAGGTTCTTGTGCAACTCGTGGCTAGCTATGTTTGGGGTTCGTTCTGCGCTGAAGCAACACAGGACCTCGCACAATCTGACCTGACAGAAGACTTCTCGGGGTGAGCGCAATGCGCAACTGCCCCTGGGATAAGAAGCTGCCCTAAACCCTAACCCTGAACCCTGAACCTGAACCTGAACCCCTAGAGAAGGTGGCCCTAAACCCTGGAGCAGCAAACCTCACACCCATGAGCCCCAACCCGAAAACCTGGAACGCTGAAACATAAACCCCTCAAAGCCCCTTGAAAAAGCCAAAAAAACCTAAACCCCCATGCCCAAGGTGCCACTTTTGTCAAGTGCTTCCACTTCTTCGGCCCTGTGGCCTCCTGGAAGAGGCTCGGGTTCGGGCGAAGGCGCACCGATGACCCAAAAGAGCTCATGGTTTCGGGCTTAGGATTTGCGACTTGGGGTTTGGAGGTTCGGAACTTCGGGTTCAGGGTTCAGGAGTTCAGTCTTGAGGTTCGGGGTACAGGGCATGGGATTCCAGGCTCACGGTTCCTATCCCGCCAGGGGTAGAGAAGGAAGGGCAGGCGACATCACAAGCAAAGGCATTCAGCAAGAAAGTTGGTGAATGCACCACGAGCCCTTGATTTCCGTCGGTATCAGGGGTTAGGCCTTCGGAGCCGCAATCGCTTGAAGACAACAACCCTTGAATGCAGACAGAAAGCCCTGATAAAACCTCATGGAATAACCCCAAAGCCAAGCCCGAACGAGGCTCACCTCCTCCTTCGCTGCCGGTTCCTCGCCGGATTCAAGAAGCTGCAAGGTGTCGGCATGCTCCTCGAAGAGCAAAGAAGGTCCAGAGATGGCTTTCGGTTCAAGCCTTATGCAAACCCCCAAATCAAAATCCCGCCTCCTACGCCTACAGAGCCTTGAAACCCGAAAACACTGACCTCCAGAACCCCAAACCCAGCAAGGGCCTCTCCGGGTCCTGGAGCTAAACCCTAAACCCTAAACCCTAAACCCTAAACCCTAAACCCTAACCTAAGCTACTTCTGCTTCCGGAAGGTTCGAAGTTTCAGGCCTCAGGATTTACACTTCCTGAGGTTTAGGGTTTAGGGTGTAGGGTTTAGGGATTCCTGGGCTTGAAGCTTCAGCCTTGCCTTGGGGTTTTAGGTTCGAGGAAGTCCAACATTTCGTGGAACCTTTCGGGCGCTAGGGGGTCGCAACAAGCAGTAGACTGCAGACTCGAAAGCCCCCAAGCGACACACACACACACACACAGACACACACACACACACACAAACACACACAGAGACATCGCGTAAGCCCTCAGATCAGTCATTCCACGAGCTGCACATACCTCAACACACGAGTCCACTACAAAAGGATCTCAGGCTCTTAGAACAACCCTGGTCTCATTCGTAAGGTCATGGGCACTCATGCAAGATATCCTCCGAGGACGCATGTGAACGACACAAAACCCGAATCCGCTCTGCATGAGGCTTTGATACCATGCAGGACCTGCGGCGCAGGTGCGCGACCGACGCGTAGATCCCCACCGAGCCTTAGACCTCCGTCCCGGCAGCCCTGAACCCGTTAAAGCCGCGTGAAAGGGTTTAGGGTTTAAGGGTTCAGGGTTTAAGGGTTTAGGGTTTAGGGTTTAAGATGGTTTAAGGGTTTAGGGTTTAGGGTTTAGGGCTTAGGGTTTAGGAGCCTGGCCCGGCCTCCTTGAGGCCTTGCACCATCATGGGGCTGTGCGGTCTCTCGGATCGATGCGCTGTAAGAGCTTCGAGCCGTAACTTGCAGGAAGTCAAGCGGTCCAATGCATGTGGGTAGTTTTCTGAATTATGGTCCTTTTTGGGGTCCTTTTTATAAGGGTGCCGTACTATATTGGGGACCTAAAAAGGGACCCTAATTTAGAGAACTACCCATGTAAGGCTTAGGGCATACAGCGGCCCCTTGCATTTAAGGCTTGCAAAGTGGTGTTGCAGCACCTTATGTTTGGGGCTCAACATGTTTTTCTAAGAAAGAAGGAAGTTAGGGCATAGAACCAGTCGAGGAACCACCATGATTCGTGATAGCGGCAACGACAAACAACGGCAGCAACAACATGGCAACAAGTGATCAAAACTTGTGAGCTTTACAACCCAAGGCCACAAGCCGAAGCAACTCGAAACCCAAAGTCTACCATGGGCGCCCAAAAAAGCTCCCCATGACCTGTAAACCCAAGCCCAGGCTCAAGGCTTCGTCACGCTTAGAAGCCACCGTGCACAGCTCTTTTTTGGAATAAGCAAAGAATCGGAAAAGAATCAAAAACACCCCCGCAAAACGAACAAGGCAAAAGACTACCTTCGGGACAGTCACGTTTGGGCCTTAGGGGTTTAGGTTCATCTCTGACCGCCCCACCTCAAACACAGGGGCTTCTCCTTGAACTCGACCTGTGCCGTCGGATTAGGCAACATGGAGAGGACATCCGAAACCCTCGAACCCCAAGTACTAGACCTCAACTCCAAAACCCTGGGCGAAACACTCGAAACCCTGCAACTCTGAACCGTGAACATTAACCCTGAAACCCCTTTGCAAGGCCGTTTTAGACAGAATAGGGTCTCGGGAAAAATTATTGTATTATTTCGTATTGCTATTTCTGGGAGCCCCAATGAATGATGTTGGTAATGCTTCAGGCAACCTGAAACATCATCAAATCCACAGACACTGAGTCCTGTAGCTTTTGGCCGAACCGCTACAAAGAAGCCTCCCAAACAACACGTCCGAAACTCAGAGTGCAGGGCTTCAGGATTTAAGGCCTTGTCCTCACGAACAAAGGGCCTGCCAAGCGGTTTGATTAAGGACGACATGTCTGGCCATGTGTGGCTGTTTTATGAGCCCTTCATCTTCTTTGGGGGGGTGTAACTCGGTATTCCGGAGGGATCCTCAACTTCTAATATACGGCTTCTGATTTAAGTTCAAGGTATTTTCCTAGACAAAAGGAGTGTCGGGCTCCAGGGCTGGATGGCTCCTCCAAGCAGCGCCAAAGCTTGACATCCTTTACCCTCAAATCTCGAGCCTCAGGTCTTTGAAGCACCTACGGGTTTAGGGTTTAGGG
>CAJNDV010014803.1:30158-44734 GCA_905221635.1 Symbiodinium sp. CCMP2456 | reverse complement strand
GGCCCATTATGCTATAATTATAACAAGGAGCCCCCCAAATGGTATAGGTAATTCTTTCGGCCCCTCTATTAGTGGTCTTGGCTGCAGGGAGGCTGGTCGGACTCAGGCTTCAGAGCTTGAGGCTCAGCATGCCACGGTCTCGCCTGCACGGCGGAATTCGGGCCGCCGCGGGCTCCATGGCAAGAAACTTACAAACTCTAACCCTAAACCCTAAACCCTAAACCCTAAACCCTAAACCGTGCCTGTTGGCTTAGGGTTCACGGTGTGGGGCTTGGGACCTGCGTCTGGAAAGTCGGGCATGGGACTGAGGACTCGGGTTTAGATAGTGGAATTAGGACCTCCCTGACTCCTCAACTCATGAGAGCGGACGGCGATGAGGCTGCCAGGGAAACCCAGGCAATCCGACGGCGTCAACACCCCTCAAAAAAAGGCTGCCCTAAGCCCTAGGCTCCACGTCTGAAGCCTGGATCAGATAGCTTCCTCGAATGCCCGTGCCTGAACAAAGAACGCCGGGCCTGAAACTCTTTCAGAACCTAAATGATATTACTACACCCCATAAAAGCCCCTTTTGATTCTAGACAGTAAACCCTGAACCCAAACCCTGAACCCCAACACCATGAAGCCTCAACACTGAAAGCTCCAATCCTACACTTAGGACCCTCAGCTCTCAACCCCTAGTTAACTAAGATTCCTGAAGCACCAGACTTTAAATCGGGCATCAGGGCCCAGAGCAAGTTCTTTCAGACTTAAGGGTTCGGGCTCCCCTAAGGAGTGAAAGACTTTCGGGCTCTTCTTGCGGCTTCACTCTCCATCTCCTTAAGTTCTCAAAAGGCATGTCTTTCACAGGTTGATGCTTCAGGTCTTGGGGGGGTGGGGGCGTTCAGGTTCTGTGTCGCCTTCGTTCGGCCCGAGACTGTTGATCTTGCGTCTCATACCATAGCCTTGGACATGACTTCTGAACTCCTACCGAAACTTTGACTTCGTAGCTCGGCAAACCTAGGTTACGCAAACCCTGAGAGCAATTTCTTCTGCCGCGTGCTTCGACGCTGGGGCGGGTCTGACGAACGGGTTCAGCCGCAAGCTACGGTGAGACTTCGAGTGCTTAGGGTTTAGGGGCTTAGGGTTTCGTGGGTTTTGGGGGGTTTAGGTACGCAGCCTCAAGATCCCTCATGCGCTTCGCGCAACGGGCTTGAAGCACGCAGTGCATCGAAGGTACGGTGGAGGGCTTGGAGGTTCCAGAAAGGGGGGCAACGGGGCACCAGTCACGTCCAGATGCACACCCTAAACCCTAAACCCTAAACCCTAAACCTTAAACCCTAAACCTTGAAAAAGAAAGAGTTACGTCCACCCGGCACCACCGGGAGCTGCGAAGCTCCTCTCGTGGTCTTTTCATCCTGGAGATTCGGGTAGAATCGTAACATCCTCTTAGGGGCTGAGTACCCTAGCCCAAAAAAGGATAACCTTCTGAGTTATAGTAGGATTAGAAGAGCCCTAAAAGGTTAAAGGTTACCTACTCACCCACTAAGTCCTAAAAAGGCTGAACCCTGAACTGAACCACCAAGCAAGCCTCGCTAATTTGCGTCTGCAGCTGCCCGCTAGGGCCTCCGAGTGGACGTGTCTCCACGAAGGAGAAACTGGCACCAGTCCAGAGTCTCTTCCGAAGGGGGTTTAGGGTTTAGGGCTTAGGGTTTAGGGTTTAGGGTTTAGGGTTTAGGGTTTAGGGTTTAGGGTTTAGGGTTTGGGAAGTCTTTGGGATTTCGGGTGCAGTGACTCGGGGACTCTGGGGGGTCAGAAAGCGCGTCTATGAAGACCAACCTCGGACCTTCACTGGTTTAGGGTTTAGGGTTTAGGGGTTTAGGGTTTAGGGTTTAGGGTTTAGGGTTTAGGGTTCTGCCACAAGTTCAACCCCGAAGGCTACTAGACTTACTAGGCCGTAAATTCCATATTCTACACTTCCCAACTCCTAAACCTAAACCCTAAACCCTAAACTCCAAACTCCTAAACCCTAAGCCAGAGGTCCAGAAGCCCAACCTCCTAAATCCTCGCTTCTAGATCCCGAGCAGCCGCGGTTCGCTTCCGGCACGCAACAAGAAAGAGACTCCGGGCGAGCGCGGCGGCAATTTGCAAAAACAAAGGAGGGGAGGCCGACTGAAAGGCCAAGTTGAGAGGTTTCTTGGGGGTTTCGGGGTGAGCCTGGGTGGGCTTAGGGTTTAGGGCTTAAGGTTCAGGGTTTAGGGCTTAGGGCTTAGGGCTTAGGGGGGGAGCCTGAGGAGTTGGGGCTTAGGGTGTTTACGGATGTCGGGAAATGGAGAGTAAGTAAACCCACCAGGCCCTGCCCAGACATCTTAGGAGGGCCCACTGAACCCTCCCGGAACGCTTAAAACAAGCCAAAAGCTCTGAAAACTGAGCCCGTTCGCTGAAGCCCTAGACCTTACGAGGGTGAGGGGATGCGGCCCTTAGCAGCCCCCCCTGCTTCCTCAGAAGCCATGGTCCAGACCGACCAAGCTGAACTGTGGGTTGTTCTCTTTCGGGTTGAAGAGTCTTTAGCCTTAGGGCTTAGGGTTCAGGGTTTAGGGGTTTAGGGTTTAGGGTTTAGGGTTTAGGGTTTAGGCTTGCTTCGGGGGCGCGAACTCAGGTTGTGGAGTGCAAGGGGGTTAGAGTCTCGAGCTGCATGGTCTTAGAGCTTTAGGCAGGTCTTGCTGCAGAAAGGGCGGGAACTTCGGGCTTACGGTAGGGTTGGGGCATCTGCAGAGGGTCTCCAGAATTGAGAACAACCCATGATTGCCAAGAGGCCAACATACTCAACCGAACTGCAGGCGAGGCGCGTCAGCACAGCCGGACTTGTACTAGGTCGGCTTTAGGGTTCGCACTTCGGCTTTATCACAAGGCTTGGGCAAAATACCTCTTTTGGGGGTCCGGAGCCCAGGTCCACCAATGATGGCATCTACCTGAAACCCCGAAGCCGCTACATCGCAACCCCAAACCCCAAAAGCCCCAACACCCCGCACTCGACGCCCTAAACCCTGAGGCCCTAAACCCTGAAGAGCCTACTAACTTGCGCGCTTCACCTCAGAACGGCGACTTCTCTTTCAGGTCGACCTTGGGGCAGTCGGCCAGGGGAGGGACAGCCTCGGGCCTAGGGCTTCGAGGAGGTTTCGGGTTTGAACTTTTTCGGCGTTCGTCGAGAACGCTTTGAAGCAAGGCAGATCCGTTGCGACACATTTCCCCAGTCAGTGTGGTGCGCTGGCTAAGTGCGGGATTGTAAGGAGCTTCCAGCAGGCGCACTGTACAGTAGTTGGGCAGCTCAGCTTGCAAAAGAATGACGCAAGCTGTACCCGCTTTTGCCCTTCGGCAGAGGACGGAAATTGATGTCGAGCCCTTTTTCGAGGGGCCCACGACACTGGGGCTGCATGCTATCTCGGGTGGAGCCTTTCAGCGAAGAGGGCCAAGCCGTGAACCCTCCACCCTGAACTCTACACCCCAAACCCTTGCCTGGAAGCCTAAGAACCGTTACATCTTCTAGGCACTAAACCCGAAACCATGAAAACCTGAACCCCTCCAACTGCAGACCCTCAGCCCTAAATCCTAAATCTAGGGTTTAGCGCTGAAGGTCGAAACTCTTCTGCAAGCCTGACAGAACCCTTGGAGAAACCCTCAAGAACCCCTAAAGAGCCATTAAACAGAGCCGTGAAATGCCGTGAAACAACAAACTCCGAACCTATCTTCGCCTCAGAGGTCCCCCCCAAGAGCTCCCGGCACTGTCGGGCGACAACCTCTGGAGAATGCCCATGAGCTCCTTCGCCCGGAGAATCAGAAGCTCTGCGCAGACCCTAAACCCTAAACCCTAGACCCGAAACCCTAAACCCTAAACCCTAGTTCATGCTCTAGGGTTTAGGCTTTGGGGTAGGGCCTGGGGCTTGAGGGTTTTCAGCTCCCAGACGGCTCAGCACTTTGGATGCTTGAAGTTTAGGGTTCACTACTGGAGGTCTCGAGTTTAGGTCCAGGCTCAAAAATGACAACAAAACTTTGGAGCTGCGGCCACTTAGCAACTTTGGAAGTGCAATACTTCGGGGACCGCGACATCCGAAATAACCCTAAGCCCCAAACCCTAAACCCTAAACCCTAAACCCTAAACCCTAAGCCCCAAAGACAAGAGCGCCGGCCAAAAAACCGCGAAACCCCAAAGCCTAAGCACTGGAGCTTCGAGGGCTTGGGGTCTTCCCGCTTCGGGCTTCATGGGACTTGGGAGTGGCGGGGCGAGCTCCATTCCTAAACCCTAAACCCTAAACCCTAAACCCTAAACCCTAAACCCTAAACCCTAATGAAGCCCTAAGCCAAACTGCTACAACGTGTCATGAATATGACGAATGCAAGGCTGGCACTACTTCTTGAACCCCCCAATGTCAGCGGCGTCCTAGGCACTGCGGCTGGGATGGCTTCGGATTTAGAATGCTGGTTTGTGGCGATTTAGGTTTTGGGGGTTTAGGACCTAAGGGTCTGTAGCGCCTAGGGCTTGAGATCATCTGCGGCTGCAGGGCTTGGTTCGTCGGATTGAAACCCTTTGGTCTGCTGAGGACCCGAAGCCTTCCTCCTGCTTGTCCCCCAAACGACTGGGGCCCCTTTGCCCAAAACCCCAACCCCTCAACGTCAAGTAAACCTAAACCCTAAAGTCCCTAAAGGAACCCTACTGTAAAGGCCCCGAACTTCCTAAGGCGCTAACCCTAAAACTCTAAACCCTAAACCCTAAACCCTCAGCCGTCCTAAACACCCCTGAACCCAAAACATCCCAGCAACCAGGAAGGCCCCTGAGCACCTCGAAGGAGATCCGGCTGGAGGGGGCCTCCGAAATGAAATGCCGGTGGGTTGGGGTTTAGGGTTTAGGGTTTCGGATTTAGGGTTTCGTTTAGGGGTTTAGGGTTTAGGGTTTAGGGTTTCGAGTTTAGGGGTTTAGGGTTTAGGGTTAAGGGTGGGCTTTTTGGAGAGTGCTGGTTCATTTGGGCCTCCCTGGCTTTGCCCGGGTTTTGGGGGTCTGGGGCTTGCCGAGATGAGAACGCGGTAAGGTCAGAAGAAAGCAGCTTCAAACACAGAGGTCCATATAGGGCTTGACAAGGGCGGTGGCGGCCGAGGCACTAGAATGAGCTTCAAGGGGATGTAGAAACGGTCAGACAGACTGTGCTTGGTTGGACAGAGTAGTGGTGATGCTTGAGGCTCCGACAGCGGGACTTAGGATATACGGATATACTGTTGCAACTACGACTACGACTGGTGGGGACTTAGACCTCCGTGAATGCTTGTGCAAGGGCTCACATGAAGCACGGTTCTGGGTTCCAGGGTTTGGAGAGTAGCGCGACTGCTTCTTTGCTTGGCACGAAGAGTCTTTACAACCTTTGCAGTGCAAGGTGGCCGGGTGTCTTGCTTGCAGGCACAGTTGGTCTCGAAATGGTTTCGTGTCAAGGGCCTAGAAGTTTCGAGTCACAAAGGAGCAGGGGCACAGGGAGTGCACGTTCCATTGGCTTTGAGGTCCCTGTCTGCCGACCATGCTCAAGAAATCTTTCGTACTCTTTCGCCAGCCTCGCACTCCGAACCCTCATAGATTCCCGATAGTCTTTCGAAAACCCCCGCTCCGAAACGAACGCAGAAACGGAGCACAAGCCACATCCCAACTTGCACAAAGCTCAAACACCTGAATTGCTACACCCGAAACCGGTCATCCCCAGAGCCCTCCGAAGCCTTGCAAAGCCCGAAAACCCCAAAACGCAATCACTAAACTGCAACTGTAACCCAAGCCCAGTCAAGCCAGAACCAGCCCCCATCCCCCGAATCAGACCCGAAAACACTGGAAGCAAGCCCTTATCATAAAAATCGTGCCTCTGGAGTATGTCTCGTTCCCGTATAGCACCTTAACCCTAAACCCTAAACCCTAGACCCTAAACCCTAAACCCTGAACCCTAAACCCTAAACCCCAAAAAAAGCCCCAAGCGGAGCCGGGAGGCCTGCTCCAAGAGGGGCAGCACCGCCTCCGGAGAAAGGCTCGGGAAGTTGACCCGAAAGCACCTGGGCAGGAGGTTGAGGGTTTGGGGTTTGGGGTTTAGGGTTTAGGGTTTAGGGTTTTAGGGTTTCGGGTTCAGGGTTTAGGTCAGCACGAAGAACCTGGGATCCCAAGGCCACAAACTCCAAAGTCGAAACAAGCTTCACCCTACATCCCCCAAGGCCCGAAGGCCCGAAAAGCCAGCGCCCCCAAAGCTGCTTCTTGGGGCATCTGGCCGGTAAAGGAACACAAAGACACAGCTCCCTTGTTTCAAAAACGAAAGCCCCTGCGACTGGGCGATGGACTCGTAGAGGTAGGAGCGCTCATCACCTCAGAAACGCTTGGGCTTTAGGGCTTCAGGTCGAGCATTTGGGGTTTCTGGATGTCAGCTTCTAGACTATCGGGCTGCAGGGGCTTGGGATTTTGGGTTTAAGGCCGTAGGGCTTAGGGTCTGACTTAGGAGTCCGGGTTTGGAGTAGCCCAGGAGCCCAAAGCGATCGAGGTCGGACGTTGAGCGCCAATTCAACTCTGGCGTCCCGAAGGGTGACCTACTCCGTTCAGGGACCATAATACTACGCATTCAAAACTCGATACTGCACGCAGGCCGTCACAGGCCTCACACGTTCCAGAAGCCTCAACCAGAACAACTATGAACCATGAGTCCAACCTCCAAAACAGCACCCAATGGCACCCAGGCTTTACCCTACGCCCCAACCCTACACCCCAAACCTCGAGCCGCTATCCCAGACCTACTTGAAGGATCATGGGACTTAGTAAGTAGGGTTATAATTAAGGTAACTATACTTCTAACCCCAATTAAGGGACTTATGACCTTACTTACTAAGTCCCATGATCCTCTAAATCCTAAACCCTAAACCCTAAACCCTAATCCCTAAACCCTAAACCCTAAACCCTAAACCCTAAACCTTGCTTACTGAGTCCCATGATCCTTCAAGTACGCCCCAGCAGTCTGATCCTGCGAGAAGGCCCCGGGCAGAGCTCCTTCTGCAGCGCCCGCCGGTCTGCCTCCCCTGGCCATTCGACGCTTTTCTGTCCGAGGGTTTAGGGTTTAGGGTTTAGGGTTAAGGGCTTAGGGCTTAGGGTTTAGGGTTTAGGGTTTAGGGTTTAGGGCGTCGATGATTGGGGCTGGGGCGTTGAACGAAGGGGTTCAGGGACTCAGCAGCTGAGGAGTTGAGGGCTTACGGTTGGCGGGGTTTAGGGTTTAGGGTTTAGGGTTTAGGGTTTAGGGTTTAGGGTTTAGGGTTTAGGGTTTAGGGTTGGCATGTAAGGTCTGGGACTACTCGCGCCGAATCAAACCAGGACCCAAGGAAACCCAAGTTCTCAGATCCCCAAAGGGAGCTCCCGCAGAGGAGCTTCAGCTCGCGACCTGCAACCTGCAACCCGGCTCCCCTCTTCGAGCCAACCCCAGAACAAGAAAAAAACTAACAAACGAAAGCCCAAAGCCCCGCTAAACCCTAAACCCCCCCCCCCCAGAACCCTGAAATCCCCAAGCCGAAAGGCTCGAAGCCCGTCTGTTCCTTCCGAAGGCCCCTCGCAGGCCCCTTTTCTTGGGGGGTTTTTGGGTAGAAGCCAAGATGGCAGACCTTAGAGCCTCCTATGGGCCACCATCACCGCTACCCCCCCTTCTTGGTGAAGCCTGTGCACTTGATGTCGAAGGTCGAGAAAGCGAACCAAAGAGCCGACTCCTCCCCGGAGTGCGCTCTCGGGGTCTACACGGCTTAGGCCCTAAACCCTAAACCCTAAACCCTAAACCCTCTTAGGGTTCATAGGGGCCCTGGGGCTCTCAGGGCTTCATGGTTGGGGCTCCAGAGGGCCTCAACACTGCAGGGGAAGCCACCCAGACCCAAACCACAAGAGAACCTAGAAACCCCAACAAAAACACCGCCTAGCTACTATGCTGTTTCGGGCCAGGGGTTACGTATTTCTGTCAGTTTTCACTTGTGGTTCCTGGCTGCAATGGGGTCAGAGTCCAATGCCCCGCTACCACATACCCTACGCCCCATGTTCCCGAGACGTCCGGGGGCAGAATCGCCTCACTTGCTAGCGGCACTGTCTTTTTTTCAATTTCTGACTGTGCCCCGAACCCGTGGTCGGAAACGTTGGACAAAGAAGCTAAGGCAGCAAACCCCCAACCACACCCTCAACAAAACGCAAACATAAGTTTTACCTGATCGCATCCACGAGTCCGAAGAGCGATGCATACCCAAGAGTCTTGCTGCCCCCTGCGCATCTGAAGAGCCCGAGCCCCCGAAACCCACCCTGAACCCGATGTCCCACGTACCACGCTGCACCGCGACGCTTTAGGACTCAGGGCTTTGGGGGGCTAGGATGTAGATTTAGGATCCAGGGTCTGGGGTCTATAGGGTTTAGGGTGCTGAAAAAACCGAAACCGCAAACAGCGGGGCTCGCCGGTCCTGCATGTTTTTCTGGAACTGGGCCTGGGAAGCGGTGCTTCCTTTTCCCCGGCTTGAAGGGATTTCAGGCCACAGACAAGGCCTGAACCCACCTGAGCCTAAACTCCCTACACCCCAAACCTCTAGAACCACGAAGGGCACCGGAGACCCGCGACTCCGAACCCTAAGACCCCTCCGAGCCCTAACCTTCGAACCCTAGACCTTAAACCTTTCAATAAGCCATCAACCCTACATGCTTGAAACTGATCCCCGACCCGGGACCTTCATCTCTGAAGGTCCCGGGTCGTCGTCCGAAACTCCGCCCCTTGAGCAATAATCCTAAAGCGCAGCAGGCCATCCCAGAAGGGCACCGAACGCAACACTCTACCCTGCGCCCCAAACCCTGTAGCCCCGTAAACCTACGCCCAAAAAAAACTCAACCCTGAACCCGAAGCAAGAACCTGCCCTGTGGCAAGGCCGCCACGACATCGGAGAGGAAGTCGGTGTAGCACACTGCTCCTTTTAGGGTTTAGGGTTTAGGGTTTAGGGTTTGGGGTTTAGGGTTTAGGGTTTAGGCTCCTCTTGGAGAAGCTCGAAAGATACTCGGGTCTAGGCCCGCAAGGATTCGCGACGAAGGTCTAGGACGAAGAAGGATTACCCATAGGCCCCCCTAGTAGTTCCTTTTCGTGGCTTGTACTTAGGATCCCACTAAGTAATCCCAAAAAGGAACGACGATGGGGGCCTATGATTCGGGATCGGCTCAGCCCGAGGCCTCGGGTCTCGGACATCTAACGCTAAGAAGAATCAAGGGACCCTTAAGGTCCTAGTCCCGAATCCAGTATAGGGGCCTTTGTGATTAGAACAGGGTGTATGGGGGTCTATTGTGCTAGAATTCTGGCAAGGACGGAAGCCCCAAAACCCTATTCAAATTACTAAGGCCCCGATTCTGGCCTAAGACTTCCTTTTAAAACGTCCCCTTTGTTGTGGGACAAAGCAGCCAAGCTCCCCGCCGGAAATGTCATCCATATCCTTCACGCCCACGCCACAGAACCTACGTTTCCCAGGGATAGGCATCGACATGCGCCTTAAGGGTAGGGCCTCAACGTTCCTGTGCTCGACTTGGAGGGTCCAGGCTTCATGTAGGGTTTAGGGTTTAGGGTTCAGGGCTCAGTTTAGTAAGGTTTTTTCAGAGAGTGTTGTTGGCTTGGTTTGGTTTGGTCTAGCCAGCGGTTCACGGTTTACTTTAGCTTGGTTTAGCTGCTTAACTTGGCTGGGGTCTGCGCACATGAAACTTTGAGGCGGTAGAGCCCACTTAGGGTTTAGAGTTTAGGGGTTTAGGGTTTAGGGTATAGGGTCTAGGGGCACCCATCATGTGGCAAGAACCCGAGACCCTGAGTGCAAGACCCTATACCCTCGAAGCCCGCCCTCAATCTTGAAACCCCCAAATCAGAAGCCCTGAAACCCCAAAACCCAAGACCGGAAGTCTTAGAAGACCAAATGAAGCCCTAAACCCTAAACCCTAAACCCTAAACCCTAAACCCTAAACCCTAAAACCCCAAACCGTCAATAAACAACTTCCGCAAGCCTGCAATCCCAAGACATGATCTCGGGAACCTTCAGGACTTCACAGGTTTAGGGTTTAGGGTTTAGGGTTTAGGGTCTATCCCGAACCGACATGGGGGGGGTTCCGAAAACTGGTAGTCTCACCAATGTGCAAGAGTCCCCATTGCACTGTACGAGGGACCCGATTCCACTTGTGATCCGTGCTTGAGATGCACTGCTGCTGGAAACCGAAAATTAGCTGAAATAAGCGAGGCGCCGCGCTGATTTCAGGGGACTCAAGCTTTGGGAATTCAGTTTGAGGACATTGCCATGGTTTGGGGATGCGTCCTCCCATTGTGGCGAGCACCCGAACCACTAAATATCCCCAAGCCTAAGACTCCAAAATAACTCCCTGAATCCGAAAAAGGCCCGAGACTCTGGATGCCTGAATCCTATACCTTATCCTAAATTCTACTACATTATATTTTCTCATACTATATTATGCTAGATTATGCTATATTATACTCTATTATACTATATTATGCTATATTAAACTATATTAAACTATATTATACCATATGAAACTCCAAATCCTCTGCCTCATCCCCTGGACCAGAACCGCGAAGGTGACCAGCCCACATCCTTGTGTCTTTTAGGACGAAGGCTCTGTTAATGTTGGTTTGGGGTTTAGGGTTTAGGGTTTAGGGTTTAGGGTTTAGGGTTCAGGTTGTTCGTCTGCTTTGGGTTTCTCCCCTTCTGCGACCGGCTTTTCCGTGTGCTGGGGGAGGGGGAGGAGGAGGGGAAGGATCCTAGGACGAGCCCGATCGTCAAAGACACATGCCTGACATCGTAAGCTGCAACCCTAATCCCCTGCACCTGGAGCCCAAAACCCAACACGAAGAGTAATTCTTGCGATGCAACTTCAAGCCCTGAGCCTCTCAACCCTCAAACGCTCGAGTCTAGCCCGCAAGCCCCAAACGACTCTCTCACATCCCCAACAGCGCCCGGTATAGGAAAATTTGGTGTCCCTAGAAACCCTTCAGGAACCCCAAACACTCACACGCCCCCCATACCTGGGACAACGGCTATCGGGATCCCGTTCTTCAAGGAACTTCTGTAGGATCGGCATGTGATTCTTGTGCACCTGACAGCGGGTCTCAAGAATCGCAAAACTCTCATCGTAGTCCCCATGTATTCATACGACAAAACTAGACTCCAAGAACCCTAAACCCTAAACCCTTCAAATTTCAAAGGCTCCTCGCGTCGAGCCTTCATGGCTTGGGGGGAAGCGAAGGGGGGTGCCGAAGGCTGAGAACGATGTGAAATCTGTGCTGTAAGGTTCTATAGGCCCTTAAGGGCTTCAGGGCTTTAGGATCTTAAACTTTAGGATCGTTGAGAAATCTGCTTTTAAGGTTGAATAGGCTCTAAGATCTTAACGGCTTCCAATGAACCTTTGGGATCTTGCTATGGCCTAAAACCGTAAGCCGTCAAATTCCGAAACCCCCAAACTCCACCAAACATACCCTTTTGGCCGTGGATTCTGGGGTCCGGTCTCCCGGATAACCAAGCACTTGCTTCGGAGGGTGGTGAGCATGTTGTGGTTGGGCGCTTTACCTCCGTTAAAAAGACCCTGGTCCTCCATTTAGGGTTTAGGGTTTAGGGTTTAGGGGTTTAGGGTTTAGGGCAGGCTCTGGGAGTTACTGTAAGCCTTGGTGATGTTGGCCTCAAATCCTCGATCCGTGGTGCCGGATCCGGAATGCAACCCTCCTGCTCATGTCGTCCACGAAGCTTCTACTCAGAGCCATGAACGCAGAGTCAAAAGCAAACAGGCTATCAACAACCCTACACCCCGCAAGCCCCTAAAGACTCCTAAACCCGAAACCCATTTGTAAGGTTTTTAGCGTCTGGCTGTCGTTACTGAAATAGAGATCATGGGGGTGTATGGTGCAAGGCCTCCCTCGCTGTTTTTTTCCGGTGAATCCGACACCTCAAGCCCGCAGCCCTCACCCCAAAGTCCAAAGCAAGAGAAACCCCCACCCCCTGTGCCCTGAAGCAAAAACCCCCGGAGCGTCAGTGGCTCGGACAGAGTGTGCCACCAGCATGACCGCGTCGCGCTCGGCGAGCTGGAACCTGGGAATATGGGGGGAAACTCGGGGGGTTTCAGGGCTTTTTAGACCCAAACCCACCGAAAACTAACCTGAAGCCTTTTTTTTGGGAAACAAACCCCGGAACGGTAAAGAATGCTGCACCCCCCAACCCTCTACTCCACACGACCCTCCATCGGTAGGACCTCTTAAATCAGCGCAAAGATGGAGACCCCCCCGCTTTGGTCTGTGACTCCTGTCTCTGAGGCCGCCACTCAGACATGCGCGACCTGGGGCTGGGGGGCCCCCTTTTTTGTGAGGCTGTGGGTACGAGGGCTTCGAGGTTTAGGGTTCGGGCTTTCTGTGGAATCCGAAAGTAAGGTTCATAGGGACCGGTAGGGCGTTTAGTGTCATGTGTCGTTGGTCCAAGTTCTAAACTGAGCAGGTGAGCCTCGTGTGTGCGTTTCTGTTATTGGGCAACCGCCCGGATGCATCTCACCATTCTGTCACATGATGCCTTCAGTGTTGTATTTTGAAAGTTGTATATTGATACCTTGCCCTAGAGCCACGTTTTGGGGCATGTTGTCACCATGGGCTCCAATATTCTGAGTCCTCCAGTGGTTCAAATCCATGGTCCCAGCTGGGAAAACAGGCATCACGTCTTGGAGGCAGAGTACTGGCCCTGAGGTTATTTTAAACAACTCGGTGCCTAAACTAAGGCTAAGGTCTTTTGCTATTTACTTTTTGACAACCTAAAAATATCCATGTTCACGGGCTGGCCATACATTATTTCTCCCAATGGTGTGTGTGTGTGTGTCAACCGCACGCATCTAACATGGCTGCGTAGCGCACAAATACTGGTGGTGGATCGTTGCATCGATCTTACATGCTCGAATCTAGCTAATGACCTTACCTGTCGCTCGACCACTGCGATTTTTTACACTTAAAAAACAAGCCTTTATCTGCCCACGACTATTGCAATCTTATTCTGTCGATGACAAACGATGGCATGTGGTAAAACTCGCGCAGGCTTCTGTGATTCTTTTCCGGCTGGCTCTGTGCAGTGCCGGCTTGCATTCCTTGGTCTCTGGAGTGGTAGCTTGCAAGTGCTTCGATGCATGCTGCACTTGCTTCACACTAGCGGCTTAGCGCCTTGGGGCCTAGTCAACCTCCTCAACGGTCGGGCCGCTGGCACCGCCGCCAGGGGCTCCGCCCATGCCGCCACCGGGCATGCCACCCTCGGGCATGCCACCGCCGCCGGCCGCCTGGTAGACCTTCATCATGATGGGGTTCACGATGCCCTCGAGCTCCTTCTGCTTGGCCTCGAACTCGTCCTTCTCAGCGAGCTGGTTCTTGTCCAACCAGTCCAGGGTCTCCTGGACGGCGCTTTCGATCTTCTCCTTGTCTCCGCCCTCGAACTTGTCCTTCAGCTTCTCCTCGTTCAAGGTGTTGCGCATGGTGAAGCAGTAGTTCTCAAGGCCGTTCTTCGCCTCGATCTTCAGCTTGTTGGCCTCGTCTTCGGCGCGGAACTTCTCCTTAGTTCTTGTGAGAACTCCAAGAGGCAAGCCTATCACGTCTAGCCAATCTAGTCATAAAGACTTGCACACAAGTCGCTGCTTCCTGCACCATGCGGTCGATCTCGGACTGCGACAGGCGCCCCTTCTCCTGAGTCAATGCGACTGCTTTGATCCACGATCTTACGTTGAAGCCCACCTTCCCTTGCCTGCTTGAGGGACCCAGGCATGTGAAATCTTATCCAAGATCAGGAAGTTCAAAACTGCACCCTGCAAGTGCAGTTCAAGATTCGTTGGTGATCGTAATCTGATTGGACTTGCCCGTGGACTTGTCCGAAGCGCTGACGTTCAGAATGCCGTTGGCATCGATGTCGTAGGTCACCTCAATCTGCGGCACACCACGCGGGGCCGGCGGAATGCCGTCCAGGTGGAACTTGCCGAGCAAGTTGTTGTCCTTCGTCATGGCACGCTCGCCCTCGAAGACCTGGATCAACACACCCGGCTGGTTGTCGGCATAGGTGGTGAAGGTCTGTGCCTGGAGGTCGCGCTGAACGCAGGCTCCGATCCGAAAAGAAATTTGGGTTGCCACATCGATGACGTTGCTGAGTCTCTTTCAGTATCTTAAAGTTAAAGGCATCGGTTAGTGCAGAAACAGGACGTGCACCGGAGAGTGATTCACTGCTATTGGCTCGCAGAAGAGCATTCAAGGAGGTGTGATGCATGTGCAGCGTCTTATATGGCATCAACAACCCCCAGCCCTGTTCCCGATGTCCTTCTTCGTCGGAATGGTTGTGTTTCGCTCGATGAGCTTGGTCATCACGCCACCCGCGGTCTCCAGACCCATGGACAGAGGCGTCACGTCCAGCAGCAGAAGGTCCTGCACCTGGGACGAGCCCTCACCCGTCAGAATAGCGGCCTGCACCGCGGCACCGTAGGCCACTGCCTCATCAGGGTTGATGGACCTGTTCGGCTCCTTGCCATTGAAGAACTCCTG
>CAJNDV010014803.1:6294-16809 GCA_905221635.1 Symbiodinium sp. CCMP2456 | reverse complement strand
ATCGGCTTAAGGAGTTAGAGTTGCAGGGATCATGGGACTTAGTAATTAAGGTTATAAGTCCCTTAATTGGGGTTATAAGTATAGTTACCTTAGTTATAACCCTACTTACTAAGTCCCATGATCCTTTAAGTATGGGGACCCCTAATCCTAATACCCTATATAACCCTTATATACCCCATATATGGTCTCATACAGCCCCTATATAACCCCCATGATCCTTTAAGTAGGCCAAAGGGAGACATCCTAGGTCGAGTCACGGGCAAAGGCGAACCTCCGACCCCCGAGCCTTGAAACCTCGAGCCTGAAGATCCCATCAGGGTTTAGGGTTTAGGGTTTAGGGTTTAGGGTTTAGGGTTTAGGGTTTAGGGTCTAGGGTTTAGGGTTTAGGGTTTAGGGTTTCGGGTTTAGGGTTTAGGGCTGAAACCACTCGACAACTTCCGGCAGTAAAGTGCCAGGTACCATTTTAAACAGGCTGCAGAACCTCCTCCCCGAACCAGGTAACCAGTGCCGAACATTCAAAATCAACCCTACTCCCCAAAACTCAATGCATAAGTTCAAACCCTAAACCCTAGAATCCTAACCACAACACCCCTAACCTTAAACCCCAAACCCCTAAAGCCTAAACCCCACATCAAAACCTTTTGGGCCCCCCGGCCCAACGCCCAAACGTCACAGCTCCGCTGGGCGACATAGCCGGGCTCCAGCTGTTCGGGAGCCTCTGTAGATATATTTTAAGGCCAGACTACCGGAGCACCTTACTGTAAGGGATGCACATGGTCACGATTATGCATATAAGGGTACCACAAGGATACAAGAAGGCTCCGGCTTTTGGGAAAAGGAAGGCTTCGAGGCTTTCGGTTGGCGGCTTCCGGTTTGGGGCTTTTGGGACTTTGCGTGCTTCAGGGTTTGCTGGGTTTAGGGGTCAGGGGAGAGGTGTGCGAGCTTAGGGCTTAAGGTGCCGAGAGTGATGAAGTGATGGACATAAACTTTTGGCACCATGAAAGTCAATTGCGACATCGTACTACCTCAATAAACCCCAGACCCATGCCCTCAATCAACCTCAGGCACTCCTAAAACCAAGAAACCAAGAGCCGGCTAAGGGCTTACGGCTTAGGGCTGGGGCTGAGACTTAAGACTCTTGGGTGTCTTGCGGGTTTTAGCCGGCTTTTCGCGTTCACTGTTGGGGTTCACGGCTAAGTGTATCAATCACGCCACGAGCCATGCATCCGTGTGCATTAAAAGCAATGCTTCATACCCTGCCCTGTCATGCCCTCAGTAAGAGCCGTCCACCGCAAGAGGCCTGACAGAAGAGAGGGCAGGGCCGCTGCTCCTCCTGCGAATTGGGTGCTGTTTTCAGGTCGAAGTCCATGTCAGGTGAAGCATGGACCGGCCCCCATGTGAAGCATCTGGGCTGTTGGTTAATCACAAATCATCACAAGTGCATGGGTGTTTGCTCGAGCTGGAATACAAAACTTTGGGGAATCCGACACCTTCAACCATGCAGATTGCAATGCCCTTTCACATGCCGACATCTCACAGAAACCGTGCAATTCGGACGGCGCCGACTCCCAAACCACGACTTGTCGGAGATTTCGTGGCTACAACTATACAAATCAAGGTTTGCCGTAGGGCTTGTTTTGATCAGGACACTACCGAGGAACAAGGTGGAAACCAGTAGAATGAGTCCTTGCTGGGGTCCCTTTGGAACAGTCAGCCCTCAAACCTTCCTTTCAGTACTTTGGAAGGTCAGTTTACACCGCACTCAGAGAACTAAGTCACCTTCAGCAGTTACACTTAGTACAGTCCCCATTTTGCCAAAGCCCTTTTGCCACACGCGGCCCCAAGCGGATCTTCCACACTCGCCGTCCCGATTCAACAAAACCGAAACTCTACCCCCAAGCCCGACACGCAACCTCGAAACCCCAAAACCTGGAGCCTCAAGAATCCAAGGCTGTTAAGCAAGGAGCACAGGGCTCCGTAGAGCCGTAGAGGTCGTCCTGGCTCTGAGTTGAACGTGTCGACCGGTCGCCCATGGACAGCACGCTCTTTCTGCCTCCCAAGGCTTCCCATGTCTAAGGGAATACACGGGCTTTGGCTGAAGGTTCAGGGTTGGGTCTTTGGACGGCCCCGGCCTTATGGCGCAAGGGTCTACTCAAGTTTCTGCAAGAGTCTCGGTGGTTTCTGACTTCAGACGGCGTTTTTTGAAACTGCCTTAAAGGATGACGTGGCTCACCAGCATCCTAAAGCTATCGGATTCTGGCTTCCAGACCCCAGGGGCCCATCCTTAGACGTAAGTTTGTCGGATGTGTCATGCACGATTCTTCGCCCTAGGCTGCATGGGGCTACGACACGGCTCTGTGACCTCTGAGGAGTTCAAGTTCAGGGCATTGGGGCAGAAGTGAGACGGGTGGAGAAGCGGGCAAGACGGAGGGACCAGATTCATGGATAAAACCCGAAATACTCAAACCTCCTCCTCATCCCCTAGAACCGTGGGAACCTTAGAAACCCTCGATCTTGTAAACCCTTCAAAACCTAAGTCGTCAAGGCCTTTAAAGGCCGTAAGCCCTGGCATCCTAAAGCCCGGAATACTTAAAGGATCATGGGACTTAGTAAGTAGGGTTATAACTAACGTAACTAAACTTATAACCCCAATTAAGGGGCTTATAACCTTACTTCCTAAGACCCATGATCCTCTAAACCCTAAACCCTAAACCCTAAAACCCTAAACCCTAAACCCTAAACCCTAAACCCTAAAACCCTAAAGCCCTAAAGCCCGGAATAAGCTCAGGCCGGGGAACGACCGGGGCTCGTCCCATGCGACGAACGTCGATCCGAGCCCCACGAACCTGGATACGAGGGGTGGCCTTTCTCAAGATAGGGTTTAGGGGTTAGGGTTTAGGGTTTAGGGTTTAGGGTTTAGGGTATAGGGCCTCGTTTTGGGGGGGATAATCCGAACGATTGGGCTTTGGTGTAGGGTTTGCCCTACCGGAATGCCATAGCCATAATGGGGCGAGTAAAAAAGCACATAAGCAAAAATTAGGATAGGGATATCCCATATAAATCCCCTTATTCTGAAGCCCAATAAGGTAGAGATATCCCGATAAAATGCTTATGCTTATGTCCTTTTTGGGTTCCTAACATAAGGAGTTCAAACTTTTCGGGTCGGGGTAGCTTTTGTTTCTTGGTCTTGAGGTCTTTTGTTTGGGCTTGCGCGGCCCGGAAGTGAGGCGGCACGGGCTCGAGGTTTCACGCCAAGACTCCGGTCGACTCAGAAAAGGAGCAACAAAATCTTCCCGAGTACGGCAACACAGAAACCATCAAAAACCCAAAGCACTTGGACGTCAAGCTAGTCAAACCAGTCAAACAAGCCTTACAACCCCCCAAAGCCCCAAAACCCTGCACCCTGAAGCCCCAAAGCCCCAAAGCCCTGAGACCCGAAACCCTCCTAGAACACCCAAAACAGACCCAGCACACAGAGCCCACGCAGACAGAAAGTCTGAGTCTGAGGGCCCGGGCTCGCCATGCTAAGGTGGCTGTACCGCTGGGGCTTTCGCACCTGCTCCCTGGAGTGCTTCTTCGCCAGGCCTTGGTCGGAGCTTTGGAACCCTAAACCCTAAACCCTGAACCCTGAACCCTAAACCTCGATTTTCTGAGCCCTTGTTACCCCTTTATAGGGGCTCAGGGGCTCTCTGCGCCCGAGGCCCTAGGACTTTTCGAGACGCTTCGGAGGTTTGGTGCCGCAGGCACTGGGCTCCCTGCCGAAGTCGATCATCTTCAGGGTCCTTGGCTTCGGGTGGCTTTAAGGGTCCTTGGCTTCGGCTGACTTTAGGGGCTTTAGGGGCTTCAGGGGTTCTTAGGGGTTTAGGGGCTTTAGGGGCTTTGGGGGTGCTTTTAGGGGTTTATAGGATGATGAAAGGTTTATAGGGCTTCAGGGCCTGGACAAGGGCACTCATGCTGGGGCGGTGCGTCTACGCCCCGGGAACATCCACTCAGATCACAATGGTCGTAGGACCGCTCCATGACAACTTGGGGGCGATGAGAACAGAACCCGACTGCTCATCGCCGGGGCACTACGGCTCCCTTCTTCACTCCCACTGATTTGATGGCCCTCTTCTGCAGGGCTTCGGGGTTGGTGTCGAAGAATGGCAGTCTCCGCGGGACTGTCACGGGCTTGTCCCCCCTGATACCCTGCACGATCAAGCCTGGACCCCAACAATCTTGAGCACCGTGAACTCTCGGCCTCAACTCTAAATTCTCTTCACGCCTGCAAACAAATACACAGCAGCAAAACGGAACGCGGTTCGCACATATCCCCCCGAAAGCCCCAAAGTGACGGCAAAGCGGCATGTTCGCAAATGCGCTGTGTCCCTCCAGGGGCTCGTCAAAGAGCCAGTTCCTAGGCGGGTCAGGCACTTCAAGCCTTCGGGTGTAAAGTCCGGATTCCTGGCCCTGCTTACAGAGACCCGCAATCTGAAAATCTGCAGCCGCAGAAGGCCTTAACGACTTGTCCATCCCCCGCATGTCGCCGTCTACTTTTCTGGGAGGGCGCCAATCGGAAGCCCCGCGAATCCGCCCATTGCAAGGTTAGGGTTTAGGGTTTAGGGTTTAGGGTGTAGGGCTTCGTAGTTCGCCACATGCAGGGTTGTAAGTTCGAGAATTCTAGGTTTGGAGTGGGCTTCAACTCTGGATCCAGTGAACCCGCGGCCACCCCAAAGCCTGATCCCTGCGCCCAAAACCTCGCAACCCCCAACACCTGAGACAGAGATGACCCGGCCCGACGTGGCGGAATAACAGAAGAAACAGACTCCCCCAAAGACAGTTGGATGCAAGATCCAAAATACAGGGCTACCTTGAACCCCTGCACTGGCCCCACACCCCAAACCCGCGCTGGACTCCCTCCAGCCGTAAGACCCCTTCAAACGGGGTCCGATGCTGACATACTTCTTCGAAGACCGGAGGGTGGATAGTGCGACAGCAATCTCCAGATTCCCGAAGTCCTACACATCCAAAACCCTAGGAGCCAAAACCCTGAAAAACAAAAAATGACGTCAAAGGCGCCTGAACTCAAAATCCCAAAGCCCAAACCGTTCCCGCTCGCTGCGAAAGGCTTCCTAAGCCGCCCGACTCTGGGCAGATGTCGCTGTGTACATAGCCGGCGCCGTGCAAGTGGCAAACTGCCTGGCCGGCCACACCCTAAACCCTAAACCCTAAACCCTAAACCCTAAACCCTAAACCCTAAACCGGAAACGAACTGGAACACATCACGGCCCAGGGTTTGGGAATTACGTTCCGAGTTTAGGCCCATAGCTACCCAGCCTCACTGTAGGCGCTTGAACGTTCATGCAAGCGAGGGGTCAAGAGCCTCAGCCTCATACCTGAGAGTTGCCTAGAACCCGAAAGCTTGAACTAAAGCTGAAACTGAGCTTACAGCCTCTAGACTTCCTGAAGCGGTTTCAACACCTTGTGCTCTCAATTACGGATTATGGCTCAGGGCCGCTGCAAAGACTTCAAGAGATCGTTCGAGCCGAAGCTTCAGGCCTGGAGTCTTCAAGACATTTTCAAATCAGCCCAAACCTGACGACCACATACTAACACAGGGAGCCCGAATTAGCATGAATACGACACCCTAAGCCCTGAACCCTAAACCATAAACCGATGAGACTCTCTCTAACTACCTAAGACCTAAGACTCCCAGCACGAGGAGCCTCAAAGCTCAAGACCCCAAGGTTTGCAAACCGCACAGCCCTGGACCCCTGGACCGTGGTTTAGGGTTTAGGGTTTAGGGTTTAGGGTTCTTTTTTTGCAGCCTCCGATCACTCCGAACCCTTTGTCCTTTCCGATCTCCGACGTCTTGGGCCGTTGCAGGGCCTTTCGCACCTGGGAGGCCTTCTGGCTTTCCTTTTTAGCGAGGCGGGGCTGTCCCCGACTGTGCCTGAAGCATCTGGTGCACCATAACGGCGACGTGGGCTTCGTTGAGGGGCCGATCTCGGCGCAGTCTTCGGTTTGGGGTTTAGGGCGCAAGCCCGCGAACACTGCATCCTCTATTTGCCGAAACCAGGCTTGGGGATTTCGGAGCTAAACACGCTTAAAGCCTATGGAGGGTTTAGGGTTTAGGGTTTAGGGTTTTTGCCTTCGACTACAGTTCAGGGCTTTTGGGGCTCCGGGCATGGCAACTACCTTCAGCCCACAACTGCCAGAAACTCTGCAGTTTTCCTTAAATTATAGTAGGATCCTTAATATGATTTAAGGTATATTCCTCAGTTAATGGATATTGGAGTATCCCAGATTCTTGCCAAGCTCTTGCCCAGGGATCAGCTAGATCTGCTAGAACAGAAAACCCTAAACTCGAAGCCTTCTGTGTTCAGCTGCCTTGGAAAACGTGGTGCCTTCCACTAGCCCCGAACCCCTGAACCCAAAAACCCTAAACCCTAAACCCTAAACCCTAAACCGGTTTAGGGTTTAGGGAACCCCAAAACCCTTGAAAAACCTCGGAAGTTGATAGTCTGCCGATATTCTCGGGGGCTTTCCGGCTCGAAGGCTCGGCGGGTGAACTGTGCTTGGACTTGGCTCTGGCAAGGCTTCGGGTTGAAGGGCAACTGTCAAAACTTCAGCAAAACCGCTGAACCCTGAATCCGTGAGCGCCGAACCGGTAAGCCGCAAAAAACACCGCCAAAAAGTGGGGGTCCAAGGCACTTCGCATGCTCCGGGTGATGCTGTTGAGGTTGCTTCCCCGACAGAGATCCATTACCTGACACTCGGGCGGTCTTGGTTTGGAGTCTGGGGTCTAAGATACCGGATTTAGGATTTGTTGCGGGTTTTTTGGAGTTGAGGGTGTTCTGAAGCTGTTTCCAGGGGCAGTCTGGGGCTTGTTTGGGCTTTGTTGGAAAGACCCTGGAAAAAGGCATGGAAGGCTACCAAGCTCGAGGTGGTAGCCCGGCTGTTCGGATGCCAAGCCTCGGGGCCTCTTCAATCGCTGCTCCTAGTCGCAGTACCAGTGGTGATAGTGGTGGTCGTAGCAGCTCGTAGCAGTAGCAGCAGCAGTAGCAGCAGCAGTCGCCGTCCCGCCATCCGTTGCTACGATAGACTTTGGTGGCCCGAGGTGTCTTCCAAAGGCGACACTAGGAAGACCAGAATCCCGACCCCAACGGGCCCGGACTCAAGAAAAGCCGGACGTCTGTAACTGGGACCCCGGCCAGGTACACGCTGGTCGCGTCCTTTGCCGGTACGCTCGGAACCGTAAATCCGAACCCAGAGCTCTCCGAAGAACCTCCCTCCATGAAAGCCCGACATCTGATTCCAGAGCCTAAGGCTGGGGTAAGGATCGGAAGGCCAAGCAAATATGGTGATAACTAGGGTTCTACAGTGGGAAACAACACGTACCTTACCAGATATTCTGACAGTACTAATACTGATGGTAGCGCGACTGAGGATGACGACAATGTCAATGTCAATGAGAATGACAATGATGACGGATGGTACAAGTACGGCAAAAACGAACACATGAACAATTGCAATTTCAACACGCTGAGCATCACAATAACAGCACTGTGCAAAGTCTACATCTGTATCGAGTTATTGGGACGTCTACAAGGCGAAGCCAAAACCTGCCACCTGCCGAGGACACGAAGCAACGCGACGGATCAGCAACAAGGCTCAAAGGCTCAAACTCAAAAGCCTGATGTCCCAAACTCGACCAACTTTCAGGCTTCGCCCTGCAAAAAGAAGCCAAAATGGCCTAAACCTCGAGCACGACATACTGAAGCCTCAAACCCCATCTCTGCCACGATCAAGCCCTGCACCGCAAAGGCCAAAGCCCAGAAGGACACTTGAAACCGCGAAATGCCCGCCTCGAAAGCGTCCTTCACTCGGCAGATGTGGCGATGCTCCAGCTCCTGCAGCCTCGCCACCTCGGATTCGCGTGGGCTCAACTCAAAGAGGGTCGAACGTTCGGGCCTTGACAGGTAGATAGGGGACTATCAGGGAGACAAGTACCAGTTGTTTCAAACCCCCATTCTAGGGCCATGGGGCTGGGGAGTGGGATTTACGGGTTTTGGGGTTTGGGCTCTGGGTTTAACGTGTTGGGGTCTCGGTGTTTCGGATTTTTGATTCGGGTCTTACTGCCTGGCTTGGCTTAAAGTATGCACTCGAGGTTTGGTGTCTGAGGGTTCGAGTTCTGGGGTGTGGTTTCAAAGCGAACCTCCACCAAAACCAGCGAGCTTCCCCAGCCCCGCGTTACACAAAAATCCACGGGGACAGCAGGAAAACGAGCTTTTTTGGGCCACCCGGGCCAGGGAAGGCTTTCTTATGTCCGAGGGCCTCTTCCGCTTTCGTCCCAGACCTTGCGAAGGCGTCGCCATCCTGCATCTGAGCTCCCGGCATCTTCCCTCCACTCAGTGCCAACAAGGAGCTTCCTGGCCACTTGTGTGGAAGAGTACATGATGGAAGAACCCCAATGCTTCTACGCGTATGTGATCATATCACCGGGCTGGTACTTCTTGGCCATGGACCTTCAGGAAACTCTTTTCGGGCATCGGTTGGGGGAATTGGGGTCTAGCATTCAGCATTCAGGACTCCGTCTTTCGGGTTTTGCATGTTCGGTGCTTCGGAGATGGGCCCGCGACTTCGTGATAGAAGGCTTGTTGTTGTCACTTCTGGAAGTTCAAGTCTCCCGCAGCTAGGGCAACCCAAAAGGGTTTAGGGTTTAGGGTTTACCCTAGACTCCCAAAACTGCGAAAGCCTATAAGCCCTACAAGCATGCTGCGCACCCCGAAAGCTAGCCGGCGTTGCTTGCTAATGCGCTTCAGCGCACACGTCGACCCACTGGGGGTGTGCAGTGTTCGCACCTGCATCTTCACGTCACAAAGGTTTGGGGTTTGCGGGGGCTTTGCAGTTACGACTTTCTAATTTCGACAGGGTTTACGGTGTGGGATGTGGGGTTCAGTGAGGCATTACTGTTCGAGCTTTCTAGATCTTGCTCTGCATGCTCTTGCCAGATGAAGAGTGTATTCAGAATTCAGGACCATCGCCCAACGTAGGGTTGCATGTTTGGCTGTTGGGTTTGGCCTTCTTCAGGGTCGAAGGTTTCGAATTACCGGCAATTGAAACCGCCAAGGCTTTGCCACGAGTTCACGCCACAACGCCCTGCTAAAACAACCCATACCGAAATCTGAAACACTCAAGGCAGGAATGTCACACGCAGGGAATAACTGGCGTTCTAGCAAACTGCGCTTCAGGCCCTGTGGCCCCTCTATGAAAGAGGGCTTCTGGGTCTCTGTTACAAAGCTTCGGGCTCAGGACAAAGTAACATATTCCACAAGATGCCACAAACTGCTCGAATGACCCAAGTCATATGGGTAGTTGTCAAAATTATGGTCCCTTTTGGGGTACCCTAACATAACAGGTTCCGCATTATAACAAGGACCCAAAAAGGGACCATTATTTTGACAACCACCCATATCATGACAGACTATAAGGGATCAGGGCTTGGAGCTTGGAGTTGGGGGGCTCGCGGTGCCAGCTTCATGCTGCCCTGGCACGACGCAGCCCAGTGAGCAAGTGCCCAGGTAGCTGTTCAGGCCCAGCTCATGCCGAAACTCCTGCAGAGAAGACATGTCCGTAAATGTACTATAGTACTTTAGACTGTACTATGTTGTATGTACTGTGTTGGTCCTCATTAGGGCTTAGGGTAAGCCGTAAACCTCGGTGGCCTCGTCGCTGTTCTGCACCCTAAGTTAGATCCTAAACCGAACCAAAGTCGTGGAGTGAAGGATTTAGGAGTTTGACCCTAAACCCTAAACCCTAAACCCTAAACCCTAAACCCTAAACCCTAAACCCTAAACCCTAAACCGTAAAGTGTTGGGGAGGTTGGGGGTTGGGGGCTTTAAGTTTTGATTCTTCAGGCCCGGTCCGCATCGTGGCAACAGCAGCCCTGCAGCTTGAAAATCCCGACATCCTTGAATCCGGCACCATCCTAGGATCCTAAGATATCCCAGGATCCTAAAACCGAAACTTATTGCACCCTAAATCGCCAAGATCCCAGAAGAACCCTGCGCTTTCTCGGTTTTTGCCCCCATGGCCAAGGATTCTACCACATTCCTACCTTCCTACGTCCCAAGACCCCATCAGAGACACACAAAAAGCAGATGAGACCCCAAAGTGCTCTGGAATCTTGCGTGCCTGTTTGAGGGCTGAGGGCTGCGTATCCAGGATTTTCCGGGCAAAACCCACGACCCAAGAAAAAGGAATGCACACACACCTTGGCTCGATGACAAGGTTGGAAACTTGGAGCTCGCCCCCTAGCACCCAACCAAACCCTAGCCCTAAACCCGAGACCCTAAACCCCTAAACCCTCCTGAATGCCTAAACCCTACTCCCACTCCTCTGGCAGGGCCTTGCTGCCGCTTGATCGGTTTCGAAGGCGGGCCCTCCGCCTTTGAGGCTTGGCTTTGAGGGAAGATGGGGAGCTTCGATGGGTGAGATGGGTGAGGCATGGGTTGGGTTTAGGGTTTGGGGTTT
>CAJNDV010014792.1:37604-54855 GCA_905221635.1 Symbiodinium sp. CCMP2456 | reverse complement strand
ACTACTACGACTACTACTAGTAGTAGTCGTTGTAGTAGTAGCAGTAGCAGTAGCAGTAGTAGTAGTAGTAGTAGTAGTAGACGTAGGAGGAGCAGCAGCAGCAGCAAGCAGCAGCAGCAACAGCAGTAGTAGTAGTAGTCGTCGTCGTCGTCGTCGTCGTAGTTGCAGTCGTAGTCGTGGTCTTCGTAGTCGTCGTCGCCGGAGCAGCAGAACTAGTGGCCGAAGTAGCAGTAGCAGCATCGGCAGCAGCCACAGCAGTAGTAGTAGGACGACTAGCAGTGGCGGCAGTAGGTACCCCCTCGAATTGCTGAAGATACGCCGGCCAAAGCTTTTAGCTTACAGAAATGTCTGCAGCTGAAACGGCCTTCAGTCACAGAGCCCAAGCTGTTCAGTCCAAACGCCGGAACGACCGACGGTGATGAGCCCAGAACCCTCCATTAAACCCTATAAACCTAAGCCCCCTTAACCCTGAACTCCGTTAACCTCAAACGCGATACCGAAGTTCCCACACCCTCAGTCAGGCGACTGCACGAGTGCACCGTCGGTGCCACGTCCCAGCTCCTGGGCAACAGCGGCTCGTCTCGAACGCTACATTCTTTGCATCCAGGACTCTTGCAAGCAGCCTGCAAACTCCACAGAACGCTACATTCAAAAACCCTGAACCCCAAATTCAAATCCCCCATGAACCGTCACAGAACAGCTAAACACGGGCAGCTGTTTCTTGCAAAGGGTTAAAGGGTTTCAGAAGTCTTGGACAGGACCGAAGCTCATGCGCAGTGCATGACAAGGGTTGGGGTCTCAGCGTTGAGGGCTTAGGGATCGCGAGTCTTCGGTGGATTGCATGCTCGCTGCCACCTGTAGACCCCTAGAAGCCCTAGAACGTGTTAAAGTGCGACGAACATGCCGGCAAGCTTCATCTGACTCCGCACTGCCGCGTGAGCAACTCATCGCCAGCGGTTGCTACCGAGCTAGCGAAAGGAGGTCTAAATGCCGCAAAGGTTGCAGTTTGAAGGCGTGAGGTGGATAGATCTTTTCGGCGCTTCACGAATCTGCCATCCCTACCGGAGGGGCTTCGAGTCATGTCAAAGTAGTGTGCTTCGGGCATAGACCTTAGCATAAACTCTGGGCCGCAAACCCTGTACTTTGTGCCACAAAGCTCCTGCCAGCAGAATACCATCAACCTTGAAACCTTGTTCATCATTCCCGGAACGTCCTTTTACGATAGTATACATAGTATACATGTTGACCCGAAGAGTACATTGAACCCACCATAAACACTGCATGGGTCATATAGGTACATGGACCCAGAAACGGACCTTCGTATAGGGGTTCTTTAGCTGCAGGAGTGTGTACATATATATATATATATGACCTATTGTGGAATAACTTTTCGGTATGGCAGGAATTTACAAAACGACAAGAGTGGGATATTGCCTACTCAGCTTCTCTGCATTATGTTTAGGATTAAAAGGCTTGAGGATGAGGATGTCTGGGGAACCCTAAACCTTAAACGTAGCTGGCCGGGGTGGGCCGTCAGTTCCGCCCTGCTGGCATGGAGACAAAGAAAGCTTGAGCCAAAGATGCGGGGGGCATGTAAGAAAACGCTTCCGGCGGGGTTCAGGGTCCCTAAACCCTAAACCTCTAAACCCACCTGACCCAAAAACTCGAAAACCCTAAAAACCCTAAGCGCTAAGCTCCTACGCAGGACATGAGCCAAGAGTTGAAGAGAGAAGCCGCCGAGCGTCATGGCACTGATTGGGTTTAGGGTTTCGGGTTATTGGGTTTAGGGGCTTATATAAAGTCCCCGCTTTTGGTGGCTAACAAGCTGTTTTTGGTTTGGATCCTATAATCCCCTTTTGGCTAACCAAGAAGCATCTACAATGGCGACTACAAGTAGGGCTGACCTGACTTGACCCTGCATTGCTGTAGACGTTTGAACCTTAATGTCCGATGTTTTTTGCATCCGCGATTAAGAAGTCGGAGAATCCTAAAATCTAGACAGCAGCAACGAATTACATGCGAGATGTACGCCACGGACTGTACTGCTAGAATCTAGAAAGGACACGAGCCCTTTTTCAGCACGGGCTTTGGGTGTGTGCCGGCAAGCTAGAATCTTAAGGTCTTCACAAGACACCAGCAAATCGTTACCCTAAACTGCAAACAGGCCTAAACCCTACACTCTAAACCCCTAAACCCTAAACCAGACGTGATCTGTCCGGAGATCCCGAAACCTAAGCGGAGAAGCCTGCCAGTCTTAGGCTTTTCCCAGGCTCCTAAAGCCTAAACGGAAAGGGTAGCTGCAGCGATCGACGCCCACAAAGCCCCCCACGGCCCGTTTTCAGCTCGTCTGTAAGCTTTCCGAGGAGGGAAGCTGATGGCCATGCCGCGGCCTCAAAAGAGCGAAGTGCACTTGTGAGGCGGTTGCTACCCATAGGCCCTAAAGTAGTTCCTCTTTGGTGTTCATATATAGAATGCTATAAGGTAATCCCAAAAGGAACTACCATGGGGCCTATGGGTAGATTGGCATGCAAGAACAGTCGTCACATGCCACGGCAAAGTGCAGACTGAGATTTTGCTTCATGAGCGTGTGGAGTGTGGGGCTACCAGCCCACACCGGTCTGCACCCTAAACCCTAAACCCTAAAACCCTAAACTCTAAACCCTGAACCCTAACCCCACTACCTCCAGGCTGCCATCATCTGCTACCTACGAATTCCCTCACTGCTTCACATAGGCCATGTTCATGCGTCGTAGCGTAGCAGACATGGCCTTGCTGGTCCCGTTCGGAGGCCAAAAGGCTCGAACTAAGCTTAAGGCTCACCCTACAGCCAACCCTAACTCGCAAGTTTCACCATGAGCTATCCCCAAACTGAAAGTTGAAAGTCTTGAAAACTCGACCACGGAGTGGCTTTGGCAATTGGCTGTGGTTGAATATTCTCCACGCAGTGGTCTCCAACCTGGAAGTGTCTGGGGTCTTATGAAAAGGTCTGCAGTAGATTTAGGGTTCATACGGTGGGTGTCGACTTTAAAGGCACATCTACATACATTATATTGAGGTTAGATGTTCGGGATTGTGGAGCCATGAGTCTAACTACTAACTATGACGTCTGCGGTTTAGACGAGAAGACCCCCAATCCAGAACAGCTCCCGGCCTCTGCTTGATCATAGAGTGTAGAGCATACCTTGCGCATAGTTGTGTAGGAGTCTTCGGAAATCGCAAAGAACTCCAACTTCTTGGAATATTCGGCCCTGAAACTTTGCACCTCTTGCGCAGCCTCACCCGGGAACTCCTCGTCCCCATCAGTGTACAACAGGATAAAGTGCTTGTGGTACTCATCCTTGGTCTCCTTCACCAGCTGCAATGCTGCAACTAGAGGCTCGGTAAAGTTTGTTCCACCACCCGTATATTGGATTGCCCTTTCGACGTCACCCCGGATGAGTGCGGATTCTCGGAGGGTTGTCTTCGCTTCGTGATCGAACATAACCAAAGATATCACCGAACCAGGTCCATTCGTCATGCGCCCGGCCTCCTCAACGAACTTCACCACTGCCTCTGATGCGGGCTTGATCTTCTCCTCCATTGTAGCAGAACTGTCCAAGCAAATGATGTAATGGTGCCGTGCCACTGCCGGGAAGAAGTTTGTCTCCTGCAAGTACCGGTCATAGAATGAAGCATAAGCTGCTAAAGCCGCCGCATGACGGCCGGAATGAAGCGCTGCAACCTACGCACGTGAGATGCTGTCGTCTGCCAGAGAGTCTCAGAAAGCAGAAGCTCGCGTCGTGAGCTTCTGCTGTCTGCAACTCTCTGGCAGTTGAAGCAGTCTCGGTCTCCTGCTTCTTCATGCGGGCCGCTTGGATTCGCTTGTATCCCTCACTCTGTCCATCTTGCAGACCGTCCACCCTCTCCCACTCGCTGTCGGAGTCATCATCGGAAGCCGGCTCAAGAGCAACCGTTCTTCGAATCTCTGTCTCGAGCCTCTTAGCAGGCCCATATGCCAAGTGCAACAAAGCTCGCAGCTCCTCTATGCTGGAATCAGCCAGTGCTTTTCCATCAACCCGCTCCTCCAAAAGAATCTGCTTAGCATCTCGGCACTCCTCCTCTGAACACTCGGTGGTCCTCAAGAAAGCCACCACCCACCCGGCAACTCTCTCCGAATCCCAGACCTCCATCCTCGTCCGCTGCCACGGAGCCCAATCCACAACCCGTCTCACTAAGGCTTGAGCTGGCCCGAAATGAACACGGAAGACAGCTTTGCAAAAGCCAGGATTCGACAAGCATGCTGCATCATGGCATCAGAAAGTGACTTGCGCAGGAACTTCAGATTCAGATGCAACACAGGACATGTGCATCGAAAACGGTGCAGGTAATGCATGCACCGGAGCTCCTGCCTCGAATCTATCGGTGTAGGAGGAGCCGAAGCGACTCCGCCAAAGCCTGAAGCAAAGCAAACATGGACGTGCTGGGCGGAAGTGAATGTCGCTCACGGAGTGTCCTTACTCTTGAGGGAACGATTTGGAAATTCGTCGCAGTGGCGAATCAAGTCTATTTGTCTCACCACGATCTCCGTAGACGCGCTGCAAATAGCAAGACGTGAAGTTGTGCCGCTGTGCCTTGCGGCGACACTCGGTTCAGCAGTGGGCATAGCAACATTCAAGGGGCTTGAGTGCGATATGCTTTGGTTATCTTCGATTCGCAGGTAGTGCTAGGAGGTCCAGGTGTGAAGTCGGAGATCCGGTGGGGCCCGGAGCTTTTTCGCAGAGTATCAGCATGCATGCTCGAAGTAGCATGCCACACCGGCGTCAGCGTGGTTCTGCTCCACATAAGCTCGGACCTTTGTAGGCCAGACAAGAGATTTCACACAGGTCAGTACGCGCAGGGAGGGCAGCACGTACAGGTCGTCCCAGGAATGGCCGAATGCATTCAGCGCTTTGTCTGATCGTAGGAGCTCTTCAAACTCGAGCAAGAGTGTATTCACTTTTGGTGCCAGCTTCTCCGTATCGGCCAGTGCTCTTTCATAGCTGAAGCCTTTGGCAGTGTACTTGTCCATCTGGTACTTCCTGTCTTCCTCACGGGGTCGGCGTTGCTATTCGAGTTCGGAGTTCAGGGTTCAGGGGCCAGGTTTGGGGTATGTACGTGGTCCTGACGCCAGTTCAGACATCTTCAGACACCTACAGCCTTACTCGCAATAAAGCCTGATACCCCTCGAGCCCTCAACTACCCTTTTTGAACCCTGGCTCTGATCATCAGCTGGGAAAGTCGGCCACACACGTGCCCTTAACCCTAAACCGTGCTTCTATCCCCAAGCCCTGTCCTCTCTGGCGAAATCCTTGATAGGCATCTGAAGGAGTCGGGGCCTCGTCAGCCCATGCATCACTCGCCGCAGCCTCGTTCAGGGCCCGCCTTTGAGCGGAAACCTCTTAGACACCCCGCCCTAGTCCTAAACCTTAACATAGGGGACTTAATGAATAATTAGAACAAGGTTTGGGGGTTAATATACTAGAACTATAATAAAGAACCCCCAAAACCCTGTTCTAATTTTTCAGGCCCCTGCATTATGCACCTTAGCCCTACCCAAATCGATCTGCCTTCTCTTTCTTTCTTGGGCGCCTCCTTATCTTGGACCATCCATGACCCTCCTTGTACCCTCAAATAGGGGCATATGGTCCCAAATAATGGGCATTTATGGTCTACTCGAGGGTAGATGGAGGGTCTAGGATAATGATAGGATGTGTCTACAGAAGACCTCCCAAGGCGTCTTCTTTCGGCGCGTTTGTACATGCCTACAGGGGTGTGGCGTGTAGGCACTGTCACGAGATACTTGTCGTAGTTTTCGAGACCTCTAAACTAAACCGTACAACATGCTATAGAATCCAACAATGACCGATACAGCACAAATCCTAAAATATAGGAGTTTTATCGCTAAATATCCTGACCTCTATAAATAGCAAAACCCTGTAAGCCCCAATGCTAAGCCCTCAAACCCTCAGACATCTAGACAAGCCTATGTAAACCAAATAACAGACGAACACCGAAGCGAACCTCAACCCTCGCTCAGCCTGAGACAGCCCTACCTGTCTAGGGCTCCTTCTCTAAGATTTCCTCGTATGAATCCTTAAAGGGGTAGGTTCCTCAGGGTAGACTAAACCCTTGCCTCGTCTGCCAAGCCTTGAGGTCTTTCCTGCCGGTCCGGCGCTTGATCAGCCGACCTCCTCCCAACGCGGGGAGTGGGGGGGAGGGGGTTACGAAATCTAAAAAGGTTGCAAGGTGCTATAATTGCTATAATGGGTTTATCCAACAGGGTTGTGTGACGAGAATGGGCTCAACTGGTTTTGCACGCCTTCTTTTCATGCCTTGATACGATAAGGATTGGTGCCCTTATAGAAAACTAGAACAGTTTCATACGGGTGTTCGTGGGTCAATGGCTTCTGGGGTCCACGGCTGTAGTGGTTTCTGGCTTTTGTCTATAAGGTTTACGGTCGAATCCCCCAGAGATTGTCGTATATGTGGGTCGAATTGGGCAAACGGTCATGAGGGGCTTCGATCGGATAGGGGCCATGTTGGCTGCGCAGCACACCGGATTTGCACACCGGATATGCAAAAATCCTGTTGCAGCAATGTGGTTCAGGATCTTGGGCACTGTATCGCCCCCCACCCTGTATCGCTATAGAAGTACACAGTGGCACTCGCACAAGAAAACAAATTGAGAAACCCCAAACAAGACCGTCCACCATGTCTGCACCCTACCCGAAACGCCCTAAACCCAGAAGCCCTACAAGCACCACTGCGCTGTTAAACCTTGGCTGACTTCTGAACCCCTCCAAAAAGTTAAACTTTAGTCTCCTTATTATGGTGCATATAGAAACCCAAAAAGTTAAAGTCCTAAGAGCCAACCAGAAGAACACCAAGAAACGTTGCAAGCACCCCGGAGGCGCCTCTTGTAGACTCTGCCGTAGACTCCACTGCTTCGATGATATCCTTCGACTCGCACATCTTCTGCTCCTGGCGAAGCTCACTCCTAGTGTTCAGGCTGCGGGGCTTGTAGGGTTTAGGGCCATGGTATTTTGGCTGTTCTAAGGGGTCTAAAACCGAGAGGAAGAAGGGTTCAGGCTTCGGGACAAGGATTCATGATTTCAGAAATAGCAAGGTGTTGGGGGAGCTTCGAACCGTAAAAGAGCCCTCATTGCAGGGTGGTCATATAGTACCGAAGTGCTGGCGTTACGAAGTGTTCCAACGCATCAGACTGGAGGATTAGACTCATGTTCACCGCTGAGGAGCATAAGGTTCGAAGCAAGAGCTGTACCGTGGGTACAAGGCCGTCAACTCACAGAAAAGTTCGGAGCCCGGCTACTGGGTCAGATTCACACCTGCAAGAGGAGTGCAGAAGGCTTCCATCAAGCACTCAAGATAACATGCCTTCAATCGACTCTGACACACTCGGGAGGCATGCTCGAGGTCACCCATCTTGCAGGGGTGGTTTAAGTTTTAGGGGACCTTGAAGATTGGAATGCCTTGGATTGGTGCTGTGTTGCCATGTTTCCTCCGTCTCGAGCAGCTCCACACACCGAGACCACTCCCAAACCACTCCTGGGAACTTGACCAAGACCCCGCCTGCCCTTCGGAGTCATGCCAAGTCAGCACCGGCAGCATCTTCTTGCCGATCAGCGCTGTTGGCCCGGCCACGTCAGCGTAGCCGTACCTGCATTGCCCAGTTTTTCGAGACATAACCCAAATCGCCAGAGCCCTTACAACGTAATCTAACATCGTACTCGGGATCAGGAAAAGCGTGCAGGAGGACCCGGAACAAAGGCCTTTTGCCAACGTGCAACTCTGAACCCTACCTATGATAAGCAATGTAGCAGCTTTCTCTGGCTGTCCGGTTCGAATCTAGCGGCGCTTAAGATAAGAAGCAGCTTGACCCACAAGTATACAGTTGAGGGTCTGGGATTTTGGATGTTGTTAATCCCGAAGCGACGCAAGAACCAAACACAAACAAAGGTCTAAGTAGTTGAAGGTTCATGGGTACTTACAAGTGGGGATGTAAGTCCCCTAATATGGGTTTTAATTATAGTTACCGTAGTTATGACCCCATTTATAACTACCCATGAACCTCCAAGTAGGCCCTAAACCCTAAACCCTAAAACCTAAAAAGGTGGGACTCTGAAGGTATCTCCGCCGAGATGCACCAGACGCTTCGGTTGCCAACCATGCCAGCCCAAAACGAGCTCCACACGAGTGCAATACCTTTTGGGTTTAGGGTTTTGGGTTTAGGGTTTAAGGTGCTTCCCCGTAAGAGCTCAGGGTACATACCTTCAGGGTCCAGAAGCATTTGTGCAAGACTTTTCTCTCCGCGGGTTGTCTTCGTTGGGACACCGAATTAAAGCAGGAGTTCACGGTAGCATAAGTGCCCTCAGCTGGACCCTAATTTAGAGCACGCACGAAGCATAAACTCTCTCTCTCTCTCTCTGAAGCCACCGGTTCAATCAATACTGTTACACCACAAACCTTGAGTCCCAAAACGCTAAACCCTATCCTATGACCCTTGCAGTAAAGTTTGGGATTTCAACACTTGTGGACCTACGTAACGTATCTCAGAAACCCAAACCTCTGGCAGTCTGGACAACATAGAGGGCCTGCATGATCAAAACTGGGTTTTGGGATGGAGGGCTGAGGGTATGGTATAGGATGACTGTAGCGTGAGCAAGAAAGAAAGCTGCTACGAAATGTGGACCTGGCCGTAAACCCTAAACTTTAAACCCTTCAGGAGTTTGGGTTTGGACCTGGCCGGGAAACGGGCAGTGGTCGTAGATGTGCACACCCAAACCTCTCGCTCCCGCCAGGGGCGCCGTCGATGCTAGTGGCACCTGCCACGTATATCATTGCTAAAGCCGATGCCGTTTGGGGTTTGGGGATATAGGGTTTCGGGATAGCCTCATGCAGCACGGCAAAAGATACCTTCAGATCCTTTGCACTGCGGAACAGACGATGATGACATGGGCTGATGCGCATGTGCTGTGGCGCAGCAATGGCATCGCTACACTCTATAAGTTCAAGAAACCTACAGAATCCCAATATAAAACACCACAGAAGACCGCATGAAGCTCTGGATTGAAGAAGCAAAAATAATAACCTGTAAAAAGACCCAAACCCAAAACTCACCAAGAACCCGTCTTAGTCTTGCAAGCCCAGAACCGCGCCTTTCCCAAGACGGCCGAGCTCAACATCGCCACAGCAGCGAGCGCAGCCAGTCGGCGCCAGCGCCACTCCATGAGAAAACGGGAGGTAGGGCAGAGGCTTTGTAATGGACTCCCAGGTCCAGTTTAGGGTCTATAAATTGTAGG
Source organism: Symbiodinium sp. CCMP2456 (assembly GCA_905221635.1). NCBI lineage: Eukaryota > Dinophyceae > Suessiales > Symbiodiniaceae > Symbiodinium > Symbiodinium sp. CCMP2456. Next base: position 45,517 of record CAJNDV010014792.1, on the reverse strand, counting down.
GGTTTACGGTTTGGGGTTTTGGGTTTAGGCATGTCCAGGTTCGAATTCCTAGCGGGGTGGGGAATTCCTGTATAAAGGCTTAGAGTTTAGGGCTCAGGGTATAAAGGCTAGGTCCGGTCCTGTATGGTTTAGGGTTTAGGGCTTCGGGCTTAGGGTGCAGGGACCTGGCCTTGCAGTTTTAGGTTTAGGGTTTAGGGTTTAGGGATAATCAATGTTCCGGATCGATCAGACGGTGGGTCCGGTCGATGGAATGTTCTCATGATTTCGGTCAATATGGGTAGTTTTCTACATTAGGGTCCCTTTTTGGGTCCTTATTATAATACGGCACCTACTATTTAGGGTACCCCAAAAGGGACCTTAATTTTGACAACCACCCATATAGTTGTTGCCAAAAAAAGGGGACCCTAATATAGCACCCTAAATAATGGGTTCCTTATTTTAAGGACCCAAAATACGGAAGTCCCATATGTCCCAAACATTACCAACCCCTAAGCTCTACACTTTCCGGCTCTGTGCGGAGACTCGAAACTTTGCAGGGGGGAGGTGCTTACACTTGCAATCTCTCTACCCTAAACCCTAAACCCAAAACCCTAAACCCTAAATCTCTCTTATCAAAAGGTATCCTTGCACTCTGTTGCGGTCCCTCTCTTTCTCGTGGACTCAGAGGTCTGTGTTGGGGTCCCTAATATTGACAAAACTCACGCATTGTCTGGGTATGGTGTTCAACAGTTTTTGGATTTGGGCTCGAGGTTGTTGAGAATGCAGGGCTTATGTTTGCATGCGGTATGCGATCTGCAAATGCTACGGCGGCGTGGCAGTGGCGGGGACGCTTACAGTTCGCCCCTCCTTAACAGGGATTGTGATAGGGACGCCAAGATTAAGATTAAGATTCCAACCATGACATAAGAGGCAATATTCATCATTGGTCTCCTTCTGAAGTTCTAAAACCCAAGCCCGAAACGAGTCGTCAGCACAGAAATACACATTACAGGCTTTTCTCGATGCTCAGAAGCACTCAGAAATCTGGAAATTTGGGGTTGAGGGCTTGAAGTTTGGAGCCTAGACTGCCGTGCACATCTCTTCGAGAGCCCAGGGCTTAAGGCTAGATTCACCGGTGATCCCAGACGATGCTGAGTGTCGTGCCCGGCAAGCCAAGAAATAGACCTCTCGTCGGTAAACCCTAAACCTTCAATCCCTAAACCCTAAACCGTGGGCAATCTTGCAGCCTTAGACCCGACCACCTGAACGATCTAAAACCTAAAGCCCTACAGCGCGTAGCCCTATACCCGCACAGAACATGTCAGAGTGCTGCCAGCCTCTGCTCTGCATTCGGCCAGGAGAAGGCACCCATGCCTGCGAGATGCCGTATAGAAGGGTCGTCAACATAATTTACGGTAAGTAATTACTTACGATGCAATGCCTCGATGTTTGGGGCTGAGAGTTTATGGTTTACGGTTTTGTGATGTCTTCGAAACTGGGGTTTGGCTCTGAGGCTTACGTTACAAGAGGCGGGGGCTACCCTGGACGCATGACATCTAGCTCTCAGTCTTCCCGCGTTCTACGGCTTGGCAGCAAAAGCCTAGAGCCCCAGCCGCCGCCCTCGAGACTTAATCACAACCCTGACCCCTGACCCCTGAATCCGAAATCCTAAACTCGGAATCCTAGAACTCAACTTCAACCCCAAGCCCCAAATCCAAGCTCACCTTCGGAGCTGCAACGACATGGCCAGGACAGATTGGGGGTTTCCGAAAATAGGGAAATGTAGTATAGTACCCTAAATAATTAGTGAGATCCTTATTACAAGGACCCCAAAATAAGGTGAGATCCTTATTATAAGGACCCCAAGATAAGGACCCTAAATAGTGAAATCCTTATTACAAGGACCCCCAAAGAAGGTGAGATCCTTTAAGGTGACATCCTTATTATAAGGACCCCAAAATAAGGTACCCCTAATTCTCGGAAACTCCCGAATTTGTCGGAGAAACAAGGAGAGGTTTGGAGCTTTTGAGTTCGTGAAGGGATTTCCCTTTCAGGATGGGTGTAGAGTCTTCCAGGGTTTAGGGTTTAGGGTCTGGAGGTTTAGGGTTTAAAGGTTTAGGGGTTTAGGGGTTAGGGTTTAGGGGTTTAAAGTTTAGGGGTTTAGGGTTTAGGGTGTTCGAAGTTCTGTACTGGTACGATGCATGACCTACACGTCAGCAGCCGGGAACACGCTCGGATGTGCTGCGTGCGTGCTACATGCGTTCTATAAGCGGCGGGGGGGGGAGCGGGGGGTCTTGCGCGGGCTAACAACTTGAAAAAGCAATAAATCAAATCAAGACCCTTTTGGCATCAGGACTTGCCCTAAGTCCTAAACCCTACACATGCATTGCAGCTTTGACTGCTTGAGCCACCTGTCGGCACCGACATGGACCTGACTGATCATCAAGAGGTCAAATGACCCACAGGTGGGACTAACAAATTATGAGATTATTTCATAGTATTCCTGTATAAACGAGACCTTTCATCCGACCCACTTTTCCCCCACCTTATGGAAGCCCCCGGGTATCAACCCTAAACCCTTCCCCCGAGGAGTTTAGCATCGATTAAACCTTAAGCCCGCGCGTCCGTACCGTTCACGACTTCAAGCCATGTAGGCTTTAGGGTTTACCTTAAGAACCCCAAACCCACTTTTCTGTAGGTTCTTATTACAAACCCTAATGTGGGATTTATAGGGACCCTACAAAAAAGTAGGTTTAGGGCTTAGGGATGACATTCGTGTATGTGTGGTATAGGAAGAGGACCAGCGAACGGAACCCGTAGCCAGAACAATCCTAATGGGGTTGAGGGGTTTAGGGTTTAGGGGTTTAGGGGTTTATTGGTTGAGGGGTTTAGGGTTTAGGGTTTAGGGTCATAAGAGCAATTAACCATGAAACCTGAACAGTATTTGGTCAGAGCAATGCAGCAGGCGCAGGCACATCCAAGCGTTCTTGCCTGTGAAGCTCCGCTGCAATGTCTTGTTTTGAATGCTGCCCATCAGATCGAGAATGATGCTTTGATGCTTTGAGCTTAGGTGTCTAGATGTTATGTGTATGCACGAGATGTGGATGCTTTTGTTCAACTCACCACGTCCTGTTGGATGTCGGAGTGGAGGGCCCTGCCCACACTCCGGGCCGCAGAAGGGAATGAAGGAACGAATGTGCTTTACAGCAACTAGTACGAAATCAATCTTTCTGTGTCAACATATGTAGGTATGCATGCCATGTATGCATGCATACAAACGCATCTTTATCTACACCACCGTTTACAGCCCCATACTTGGTCCTCATGCACCATTCCGTCGTTCTCCCTTACGGACCATAGAGCGCACTCAGCTGCCGGGCATGATGCTCAAACGGTGCTCAAGCATCGCCCTGGCAAGATGACGCTTCGCGAGACAGTGGCATATCGAGTGAAGCAGGGATTTACGGCTGTATTCTCGTTTGTTACGAGTGCAGGGTTCTTTGAAAATCCTTCACCCGAAGGTTCTACAGGGATTCCAGGCTAAGTAAAGCTCACGGTGTTGAGTTTCAGTGGGCTTGCTGTAGCGCTTATACCACTAAGCCCTATAATCCCCGGAACCTATACAACAGACCCGAACCCTAAACCCTACAGTAAACTCCTAAAACCTAAATCAGAAAACCCCTAGACACCTTTTTCAGCATGGGAAACCCTTTTGCATCCAGGACTCTCGCAACCAGCATGGGAAACCCTAACCCTAAACCATGGGAAACCCTAAACCCCTAAAGGCTCCTAGAGACATCGTCTGCAGCGCCTCCTCCGGCAGGGAGAAGTCGGGGAGTGCAAAGTCGGGGAGTCCGGCATCCATCTCCTGTCAAAGTTATGAGAATTAAAGCAAGCAGCGGCTATAAGCGTACTAATACTACTTATGATAACAGTCCAGGTGACACTCATCATAAAATCAAAAAACCTGTATTCATAACTCATAACAAGGTTCATTCTGAAAAAACAAATAATATAGCTCATAGCATTGATCATATTAATCGTCGTCGTAAGCATAGTAAGTAGTAGTAGTAGTAGTAGTAGTAGTAGTAGTAATAATACTAGTGGCAATCAAGAAGGGCAGTGTTCATCCCGCCAGGCTGGGCCCTGAATTCTCAAAACTCCCCGGCTGGTTCAAGACCCGCTCTGTGTAGGGCCTTGATAATTAGAATGAGGGCTTGTGAGATATATTGTATGATAATGACAATTATAGGAATAATAAGAATAAGACTAAGCAGAAAAATCATAAGCCCTAAGCAATAATGTTGATCATTACACCAGGCTTCTACATTACCTCTCTGTTTTCAGCTCTTACATCGAGAGGAGGCGTGAAGCTCTGAGCCACAAGACCCTCAACACCAAAACCCTATGAAGCCACATTCATATCCCACCTGAACCCCAAGACCATGAAGCAATCGCTCATGATGGGGGATGGGCTTCAAGGGAACGGACGGAGCAACCTCTGTTTGTAGTGCTCCCTGCCTTCAGGCGAATATCTTTTAGTTAGAAGGCAACCCAAAGAAAGGTAGGGCGGGTATATCTTAAATCTGACAAAAAAGAGCACGAAAACCCGAAAGGGCGAACCTTTGAGGAGCCCTGAAACTCCGTCAGTCCCCTTCAACACCCGAAGCTCTCAAATTTTCAAACCCTGAGACCTGAAATCCCATAGGACCCAGACCAAATTGTTTTCTTGTCAAACCGTTAAAGCATAAACACCTGTTACACGGGCTTGATTGGATCACGCCCGAAAACCCTAAACCATAAACCTAAACCAATTTAATTTATGTCTGGTCTGGAGTCTGCAGTGACTCACTCCCGGAACCGCCTCATCCTCGTAGCCGTCGGCGGCCAGTGGGGTGTCGACGACCTCGGCGACCTCCAACAGTTTACAGCAAGGGTTTTATGGTTCCTCCACCTGTGCCTCTCTGGATTCCTTTTTACACAGGCTTGATTGGAGCTCGCCCGGCCAATGTCCCCCGCAGCACATCTCTGGATTCCTAAACCCTAAACCTGTTCCTTTAAGGGGATCCTTTGAGAAGTAAGGATTCCGAAGAGAACTCCTGGGCTGGGTTTTATAGGGGTTACGTAAGGTTTGGGCAGTCTTAAGATTATTTATCACTCTGTTGAGACTTGACGATGCTTTTCGAAGACTTCGGTAGGATTGTATTGCGTCCACACACGGGTTTTCATGTATCTATACGGTCGTACGGACCTTGAGAGGGCTGATGTTGCTAGTTGTTCTCTGGGGCTGCACTGGCTTACAAGATAAGGTTTATAGGTTTCGGATTTGGGGCTTGGGATGTATGTAGTGTAAGGTTTCGGGTGGCACGCTCGCACATGGCAGGCACGGATTCCAGCAACACGTCTCTCGGAACAAACTACACTGCCATTCAGCCATGTTCGCAAGTCTCCTCACGAAACAAGCCAGCAAACAAGTAACCGCCGCATCATGTAGGAACCTAACACCATACGCCATCAAGGCTTTTGACCTAGGACTCAAACTTAGGCATCCGGACTTTTTGGGAACTTTCTTTGTGTGGCTGTTTTGGTTGATGGTAGTAGATACATTCCACGGCAGGCTGATCTATAACCTCCTGCAGCCATCTTAAACCCTCAACCCTAAGCAGCAAACCAGGTCACTAGTGCACGCGACACAAGAAACCGAGCTCCGACCTAGATCTTGTCTGGTTACAAGTAGGGTTATAAGTAGGGTAACTATAGTTACAAGCTACATCAGGGGACTTATAACTCAATTTGTAAGTACCCATGAACCTCCAAGTAGTTAACATAGAGGCCGAATAAATAAGTTTCCAAGCAGGAGAGAGGTGGATCATTATTTGGGCATCTGTCTTACATTCTGATGGTGCAAGGATGCGAGGGTCTGGGCTTAGGATTTTGGGCTTTTCTTCGGTTTCGGGTTTAGGGTTTCAGCTTCCAAAAAAAGAACACCCTGCACCCCGAAACTCAAATTCGCCTAACGCAATAATGCAACCCTTTATCGTAGTAGCCATGAATTTGGAAAATTGTGATCCTCTTGCCCTTAGAAGCAATATATAAGGGATCACAAATCATCCCAAATCCGTGTTCCAACTTTCTGTGGTTCACTATAGCTCTTTGACGGCCTGCAAAACCTGTATTAAACAGGTCCCCTTCTCTCGGAACTCTAAACCCTAAACCGTCCTCCAACACTTTCGCTTTCGCGTTCGCGCCTCGCCGAAATCGGCAGGAGCTTCGGCCGTATCTGCAGGCTCCTGGAGGTCCGAAGCTCTGAGATTCTGGGGGTACTTGGAGGTTCATGGGTAGTTATAAATGGGATTATAAGTAGGGTAACTATACTTATAACCAATATTAATGGACTTCTAATCATACTTATAAGTACCCATGAACCTCCAAGTCTGGATTCCTTCAAAGGCTCCTTACAGGATTGCTGAGGGACGTTGAAAGGGCACTACTGCTAATGAACAAGGTTTTGCAAGGGCTTATCCGGGCTTCAAGCCAAAGGGTCCTAAACCCTAAGCCCTAAAACCCTAAAACCCTAAACCCTAAACCCTTAAACCCTTAAACCCTAAACCCTAAACCCTAGAGTCCTAGAAGTTTGAGCTCAAGCCGAAGGTTATTCAGTCACGAGGTAAAGATTCGGGCCTTAGAATAGGGTTTGGGGTCTGGCTAAGGCTAAGTCACTGTGTGGTTGTATGCCTTGGCTTCAAGAAATCCGACATCTGCAGATCTCAGCAAAACAGCCTTGACAGTTCACTTGGACATGGACAGCACAAGAACTGCAAGTATCAGCTAGTGTAACTAATGGAATAAACATCCTGGAATGAGGGAGCATAAAGGCACATGTCCGCATCATCTTATCAACGGTTGTGTGAGGCCGAAGACATCCAGGGGTGGCAGTTCTCCTTATAGACATCGGGCTTGAAACATGAGGATGTCCACTGCACATACATCAAGAATGTGGTGCAAGCACATATGCGAATGTGAAGGCGATGGAGCTTGTTTTTTTTTGTCATGTTTCTGTAAGAACCCCACCGGAACCCATAAACCCAAAACCCTACCTGTTCATGCCTCAGCTCAACCTATCCCTAAACCCTAAACCCTAATCCCTAAAACCCTAAAGCCCTAAACCCTAAACCCTAAACCCTAAAACCCTAAACCCCAAACCGTCCGACCCCAAAGGTCCCAAACCGGAGAACTCAAACAGCTCCGAGCCTGAGTTGCCAAACCCGAACCCTAAAACCCCGAACGCCACCAAAACCGTATGAACCCCAGTAATATAGGGGCCTTATTAATTAGAATAGGGTTTGGGGATACATTATACTATAATTATACTAAGGAGTCCCCAAAATAGTATAGGTAGCTAGTCAGGCCCCTATAATATCCCATAAACCCTGCACTCCTATAACCCGAACTCCTAGCCTTAAAGCCTCTAAGCAGGTACCAGGATTCTTCGGTCCTCGCTTACTTCTGCTGCTGCGGCCGCCGAGGCAGTTTCAAGTACCTTTTCGGGTTTGACGGTGGAGGACTGGGGGTTTGAGAAACCCTGAACCCTAAACCCTAAAAGTACCGAGGGCTTTAGGGTCTAAGGTTTTCGGGCCTCAAGGAATTATGGCGTCTAGGGTTAATGGTGGAAGGTCTTTGAAGGGTTTCAGGTTTTCGTGTTTCGGCACACTTCTCGGTGTGTGCGCATCATCCTTGCGCAAGGGCCATGCTAAACTTCTCCGTATCGTTCCAACTGCTTAATATGTAAGGTCTCAAGGTCTAGAACTGCCGACAGTTGGTTTGCCGGGCTGAAGGATTTGGGGGTTTCCGAAAGTAGGGGACCCTAATATAGTACCCTAAATAGTAGGTTCCTTATTAAAGCCTCATTACAAGGACCCCCAAAATAAGGTACC
>CAJNDV010014792.1:11186-29818 GCA_905221635.1 Symbiodinium sp. CCMP2456 | reverse complement strand
GGGGAGGCGGGGGGGGGGGGGTTTGGGTTTGGGATTTGCCCTTAGGTTTCAGTTTGTGGAGGGCTTGGGCGGCTTGGGCTTGGGTTCAGCATTTGTAAATCAACGCCTCGAATTCAGACTACCAAAGCAAGTCATTCTTATACTGACCCAAGCGAAACGATGGTGTCTTGCCGGTTTTCGTTGGATAAGGACTATCTAAAAGAACAGTATGATCACTATTACCGGTAAGTTGTGATGGTTCCACTGAAACCCCTAAACCCTTTCGAACCCAGACTCTGTTGATCAGCTGGGAAGCAGCACTGCATGATTTCACACAGCCCCTAGGCCCTGAACCCTAAACCCCAAACCCTCAAAATTCAATGTCAGTCAAGTGTCTGGAGATTCCGCACCAAGCACCGCTGCTGGCGCCTGATCCTGCAGAAGAAGGCGTCTCGAGGAGCTCAGGAGTCTTCTGCAATAGCAATATCGATACTCAAAGCTACCCATAGGCCCCTTAGTAGTTCCTTTTTGTGGCTGGTACTTCTATTAGGGAATCCCAAAAAGGAACTACTATGGAGCCTATGGGTATTTACCTTCAGCAGAGCTATAATTTTGGCTTTCGAGTTCAGGGCTTAGGACTTACATGTAAAGAACTGAACCAGCAATTATGTATACTCAGTCATTTCTCAAACCCTCACACCGATACCAAAAATGGTGAACTTCCAGTAGAGTTCCTCTTTCTGCTTTCCGTAGCTCATCCAAAGGATACAGAAAGTCCTGTTAGAACCAGGATGGCCAAGGTACCGATCAGTCTCTCAGGTCAGAGAACAGCAAATGGCATATAAACAATAAAATGCAGCGAAACTGCCAACGGAAGCATTTGACAGGGCCAGGAACAGCATTCGGATGCTAAGCGGATACCAAGGAAACAGGCAGGAAGCACCTCATGTTGAACACAGGGCTTGGGTGTTTCAGGTTGCAAAAAGAATCAAGCACCGGTGGCTTTGTCGTAACAAACACCCAGGTTGTGGATAGCACGCCACACAGTCAGATCCACAAAATGAGTTCCACGATCTGACCCGCACACCTTCAGCGTTTGATCCACTATCCCAGATCAATACTCAAGAGAATAAGCCCTCCCTGGCCTTAAATTGGGAACACTGTATGCTTAGGACATTTTTTTAAGGAGTTTGAGAACAAACGACATGACACAACCCTTACTCCCACCTGGAAACCCGAAACCCTAGACCCTCGATCCCCCACCCGAGACCCCAAGGTGTGGGGCCAAGACTTAACTCGGTTTAAAAGTTTAGGGTTTAGGGTTTAGGGTTTAGTAGACCTCATCATAGACCCTACACTCTAACACAAAACCCCTAAGCACCCTTGGCCCTAAACCCTCAACCCCTTTAAAGACACCCTGAAACCCCCAAAACACCCTTAACCCTCAACCCTAAAACCTTTGAAATCCCTAAAAAACCCTCTAAATCCCTAACAACCCTAAAGTGAAATCCCTTTTTGAACCCAGACTCAAATCCTGCACTAGTTGGGAAATTGAAATCCCTAAAAACCCTCTAAGTCCCATAAAACCCTAAACTTTACACAAGCCAGACCCGCATCCTGGGCCCGACCGAGAGAAAAGGAGGCGGGCCTCGCGAGGCGACCAGGAACGCCGGCCTGAAAAAGCCTGACTGAAGGCTCGCAGAGTCCTATTTCGGGTTTTTTTGCTGTAGGGTTTAGGGTTTAGGGTGTAGGGTTTAGGGTTTTAGGGTTTAGGGTTCAGGGTTTAGGGTTCAGAGTCTTAGGGTTCAGGGCTGGGTTGTAGGGGGCTTGGGTTTAGGGTTGAGGAATTTAGAGTTCTGGGTGGATCTCTCCTACAGGTGCTTATAGGAGTGTAGGGGTCTGTTAAAGTTGTTGAATACTTGGAGGTTCATGGGTAGTTATACATGGAGTTATAAGTCCCCTAATATAGGTTATAACTACAGGTACCCTACTTATAACCCCACTTATAACTACCCATGGCTTGGAAAAAGGAGGATCTCAGGTCTATGAGGGCTCGATTGGGGTTAAGGCGAAGGGCTGTAATTGGACTTTCAGGTTCGTTCATGTTAAGGGCTAGGGCTGGGACATGGAGGTTTGGTGGTACCCACAGATTCGTTCAAGTAAGCGCAATACAGGTGCAAATTGGGCTATCCAACTCGAGCTCGAACCCTAAACCCTAAACCCCTAAATCCTGAACCGTAAACCCTAAACCCTGGATTCTTAGCTGAGAAGGTTCGGTCTTGCTGATTTGACTCAGATTGTCCAAATCTTAAGTTTGCCAAGCTCACGCCAATTCAACCCTGAGCCGGGTCTTTAGGGTGTAGGGTTTAAGGTGTAGGGTTTGGGGTTTAGGGTTTAGGGTTTAGGGGTCTTTAGGGTGTAGGGTTGAAGGTGTAGGGTTTAGGGTTTAGGGGTCTTTAGGGTGTAGGGGAGGGTTAAGGTGTAGGGTGTAGTTTAGGGTGTAGGGTTTAGGGTTCTTGAATCTCCAGTCTTGACCATGAACCTTGTGCCGACCCTACACACTATGCGATAAGAAGATAAGACTCGGGCATATCTACACAAGCACGCAGACACACTCCCTCATGCTGTCTAATATCTATCTGGGTACATAATATTCATTCTACGTTCTGACTATCTGGGTATGTTTGGGTAGCTCTGCCTGCATGCATACGTGCATACAAACACATGCAATGACTTCTGGTTCAGGATTGCGCGCTATCACTCGCAACAGCATGCAGCATCAGGAAGCACACGCCCCAAAACTTCCAAAGACCTCCTTTGCCCCGACCAACTTGTCCCTGGACTGGGACTGCCTGTTCGGATGATGCAGCAGCCGCCTGAAACATGCAGGCCGAAGAAAGGTGCAGGCCCGCTTGACTTATATTCGGAAATAGGATCTTCTTAGTGTTATTAGCAGGGCACTGGAGCGCGAGCTTCAGGTTCCGGGTGTGCTTCACGGCTTTGGGGTCCGTCTGAGAATGTGAAAGCAGCTGGAGCGCACTCATAGAAAAAGATGCAAAAGCCAGCTTACTCAAGTGAAGTTCTATAGCTTTCTAGAATCACCTGCATCTCAGACCCGAAACCCCTGATGGTTCTATAGTATTCTAGATTTATCTGCATCTGAAACCTGAAACCCCACGATGAATCACGCGCAACATGGCCTCTGCATCGGCTGCAGAGACAACGAGGGTCTGCCCCTCCTCATGCAGTGTACGCCCGTTAGGGATTTAGGCTTGATTTGCGTAGTTCTCTAAATTAGTTCCTTTTAGGATCCTTTTTATAGAAAGAGGTGCAATTCAATTTTGGGGACCCAAGAAGGGACCTGAATTTAGAGAACTACCAGTCAGAGTGTACCACGTCACGTCAAATTGTGGTAGGGATGTTTTTTGTAGCTAACTTAGAAAGGACGGCGTGTTGCCTGTGTTACTGAAATTTTGATTGCTCACACGTGGCGATAATGGCAAATGTAGAAAACCCTACTGGGTAAGAACCTTGTCGTAAAAGGCTTGTCGAGCAGATCGGGATCTGCCCGTCGTTGCAGAAATGTGTCGAAGATCGCGTGGGTTCAGGTTTTCTAAGGACATAGTATAAGGACCGCAAGATTTAGAACCGGGTTTCGGTGTACGTTATTGAAACAACTTGTTATCGGGTATCGGCGCATCTTAAGTTTGTTGCACTTAGAACCAAACAATTCACAGATCTGCTTCGGCTCCTCCCATAGATCCCCGGTCGTAGACGTAGATTTCATGCAAACATCAAGTCATTAAGATCCTTGTCTTCAAAAGCCGCTGCGCAATGATTTTGAGGCTCTGCGGAATTACCAGACAGTTGCCGGGTTTCGGTGCAAAATTGGTAATGGCTATTCATAATGATGAACCCTTAGGCATCATATGGCACCCATTCAGGCTTCTACGTTGGGATGTTGGTGAGTGTTGAGGGCGTCGCTTCGAATGGGTCAACATGTGTGTTTCCGAAAATAGGGGGACCCTAATATAGCACCCTGAATAGTAGGATCCTTATTATAGGGACCCCAAAATAGGAGTTTCCGAAATTAGGGGTACCTTATTTGGGGGGTCCTTACAATAAGGATCCTACTATTTAGGGTACTATATTAGGGTCCCCTATTTTCGGAAACTCCCAAATAAGGTACCCGTACTTTTCGGCAACTCCCACATGACTGCTTCGGGATTAGGCTCGGGGTCGCGCGAGTGAGGCCCGACGACTGAGTTTGAAGCAACCCTCGCAATGAACACTCCCTACCCATAGGCCCCATAGTAGTTCCTTTTTGGGATTCCCGAATAGAATCCTAAATAGGGGTTTAGGAGTCCAGGGTTCTTACAGGGCTCCATGGGTTTAGGGCCTACTTGGAGGTTTATGGGTAGTTATAAGTATGGTTACAAGTTCCCTACGATGGGTTATAACTATAGCTACCCTACTTATAACCCCATTTATAACTGCCCATGATCCTGCAAGTAACCCTGAGCCAGAAACCCTCGTCCCGAAACTTGCCTATATACAGGCCTCGATGACTGTATGGCCTTGGCGTATAGTACAATATACCTGAGGAAATAAGGAGCACACAAGGAATAGTGTTCGTAATTGTTTAGGTGCCTAGTATAGGGGTCTTGACTATTAGAGCAGGGCTTCGAGGTCCTATTATACTGTAATTGGAATAAGGAACCTCCAAAATAGTATTGGTAATTATTTAGGCGGACTCGTCTGCTGCCCTTACTTATTTACACCCTAAACCCCTAAACTATACAAAGTTCATGCTGATCCTCCTCGGTCGTACGCCGACGCCGGCTGCACCACCGGCTCAGGGACTGATCGCCAGCCTCTGCTTCCTGGCGCATGTCTGGCTTTAATTTACACCGGGTTCTTCTGGGGCTTACGCTCTAATGTAGGGGCCTTAATAATTAGAACAGGATTTTGGTGTATACTATACTATAACTATGATAAGGAATCCCTAAATAGTATAGGCAATTGTGAAGGCCCCTATAGCAGTTTGGGTGCCTTTTGGGCCTGGTAGGGGGCAACTTCATGCCCAAGAACTTTAGAGCCCCTAACCACTAAAATCTGAAGCCCCGCACCCCAACCTCAATGCCAACCCCCCCCCCCGTTCCCCCCCCGCCTTCAAACGAAAAAACCTGGGCTGACTTCTGAACCCCTCCTAAACGTTAAACTTTTAGCCTACTAATTATAGCTTGTATAGAAACCCGAAAAGTTAGTCCTAAGAGCCAACCAGAAGAACGCCAAGAAACCGACTCTATTCTAGGGTGTGGAGTGTACAGGTTCAAAGATTTTAGAGTCCCTGATCACCGAACCCTGAAGCCTCCTTAGCAAGTCTCTATGAGGTCACCCAGAAGCCCTAAAAGTTTCTTAATCTCAAGGCCTTCCTGCTGGTTACATATATAACTCTCTCTCTCGCTCTCTCTCTATCTCTCTTTAGCTAGAACTATGCGAATAATAAAGATATAAATTTGCCATTTGCGTGCTGTCAGTGGTTTGCGCAGCCGAATTAAAGGTTGCAAGAGCCCTCCCTAAAGGCCGTGAAAGGCCTCGAGAGGCGATGCCCCCAAAAAGAGGCTGGGGCTCGCAGGGTCACTAATGCGCCCTGATGAAGGCGTTCCCAGAGCTGTCTTAGCTCCGGTGGAAGCAGCCTCAGTAGGTCTTCGGCCACGGCTGCTGCGGGCAAGTTGCCCCTGTAGAGACGCCAAGCAGCTTCCCAGCCGTCTCCCAGTTCGTAGGCAACTTCTTCCGGGGTCTCGTGTCCTTGCTGTTCCACTCCAGCAGCTCGCTGCCACTGGAGGGTCTCGACCTGCTTCTTGAAGTCCTGGTAGGTGTCCACCTTCCCCAGGCCTTGGTTCCCGCCACCAGTAGCTGGCGGGTTTCGAATTGCTTGGAGGGCATCCTTCATCGCCTCCACTTGATCTTCGTTCCACTGGCGTAGGTCCGGATCTCCCTGGATCACGTCGATCTCGTCCATGGCCTGCTCAGTGACGTGGAGGATCTCCTCCGGGTAGAGGGGGTGACCCTTGAAGACCTTGTTGATGTCCTCGATGATGTTGCGTTCTTTGGTCGCTACGGTGACGTCGAGGAGGGCGGCCGTGAGCTCTCGGTGAGCTTCATCCTCCCACGCATTCATCACCTTTTCCATCGAAGCCTGCTGGTTGCTTTCGCCCTGCGGGATGGGCGGAGCAGGGGTGAAGTGCTCTTTCACTTCTTGTCGTCTGCGACGACTGCCGTAGCCTGGCACCACCTCATCTTGGCCTTCTCCTCGAGCACGTAGTACTTGTACGCAGCGGTGTGAGGCCCGAAGATGGTCCTCCAGCCTCGCAGTGGCCCAGTATTGGCGGCCACATGCCAGGCACTGTGTGCCCGTCACAAACTTCCGGTACTCCGCCTTCCTTCGATGTACCGAAAAGAAGTGAACGCTCAGGCCAGATCTTTTCCCAAAGATCTTGTCACACATGCGGCAGCGCCACGCCATCTCCCGTGTATCAGGAAGCTTCTCTGGTGGCATGCTCCGTCGGAGGGCCCATAGGCACAAGTCGGCAGATTCCCTATCCTTGTAGTTCTCGAAGTCCTTTCTCATGCGTCTGTCAACGCTCCTTTTGATCCTTCCCTGAGAGTGCCGGAGTAGGTTCCACCACTGAGGCCACTCCGCTGCCACAGCAGCAGGCCATTTCATCTCCTCTCCCTCGATAAGCCAACTCAAGTCAGCCTGGAGCTGCCGAAACCAAGTCTGCTCTTCCTGCAGCATGGCCCACAGGACCGGAGGAGCTGCCTTGGCTAGCGAGGCAAGGAGGCTTAGTCGGGCGCGGTATGCTAGCAGTTCAAGTGGCCAGCACCCAGTGATGATATGCGCCGCTGGCGTAGGTAGGTGGAAAACCGTCTCGCCCTTGATGTCGCGTCCCAGCAGCCGCCGGACCTGTCTGGCATAGCCGTCTGCCAGCTTCTGCCACTGGGTCCCCTGGGGAATCCACAGCGCAAGGTTGTGCATCGTTGCCGCGACTGTTGAGTCAAAGATGCGCCCACGCGTGTCAATGGGGAGCCTCTGGTTCTGCAGCAAAAGCTTTTTGCCTTCATCGAAGGCCCCGGCTGCCAAAGACAATCGCAGTCGCACCTCCTGGGAGAAGGTGGCATTGGCATCGATCATGCCGCCCAGGTGCTTGTAGCTGTCGACAACAGGGATAGATTCTCCGATGTCTTCGATCAGAAGTTCCGGTCGGCCGTCCGCGAACTCACGGCGGCGGACCTTCTTGGAACCTGGTCCCGTCAGCCCGAGAAGCAAGCTGGTCTTGTTTCGTTTGAGGTTCGGGTCGAGCCCATGCGACCTAAGGGTGCTGACCATAATGGAGCATAGCCGCCGGGTTTTGCTCATGAGCTCCT
This sequence comes from Symbiodinium sp. CCMP2456, assembly GCA_905221635.1. NCBI lineage: Eukaryota > Dinophyceae > Suessiales > Symbiodiniaceae > Symbiodinium > Symbiodinium sp. CCMP2456. The sequence goes on along the minus strand of CAJNDV010014792.1, from coordinate 22,408 downwards.
CCGCGGTGTCTGCTCTGAGTGGGACGGCCGTGTCGTCCGCCCAGGTTCCATCCCAGGTTTCTACCTGGGTTCCTTGTCCAGGCCGCGCCCACACTCCACTGTCCGGGTCCCACTCCACCTGGAAAAGGATGTCCTCCGCGACCAAGTGCTCGTGGACTCGATGTAACACTCTTGCATATATAAATGCAAACAGAGTGTCCGCCCACGCTTCCCCTGGGCGACTACCGGCTTTTGCTTCGACCAGACTTTCTCCCTGTGTGTACTTGGTGATGAACCAAGTGGCCATGTGAAAGTCACACGTGGCCCTATGTATAGGCTCCGGAATGTCCGCCTGTCTGAACATGCCGCCTGAGGTGATCAGCTCCATCAGGTCTGCCATGTCAGAGGGCTCCAGACCAAATCTGGCAAAGAGCTGGTAGATCTCCGCGTCGTTTGTCAGGGTGCCAGTGGCCAACTCTCTGACAATCCTATAATAGGCTGCCCTGCAGTCTATGAAGAGCAGGGACATGCACTGCTTCGTCGCCTTGCAGTGCCGCACGTGAGCCGCCACATAGATGGCCGGAAAAAGGACCGGGGCCCCTTTGCGGGGCCCAAAGTGTAGCGGATGCAGCGTGTCTTCCACACACGTCTGCACCTTCCGGCGGAGAGCTTTATGCAGCGCCTTGCCTGCGAAGCTGGATATGAAGAGGCTTCGGAAGTTCTCAACCCGTGCCTGTGTGCCCGTCCCTTTATAGGCCTCATACAGCAAGCCTCCTCTCCACTGCAGTGGTTGCCGATGACATAGGAGGCTTTTGAGGTAGAGGGGCTGTAGTACACCTGCGAGGTGTCTTGGGCATGCATTGAACAGGTCGCTGGGCAGGGAGTCAATGCCTCCAGTTTTGCCTCGCGGGATTTCTCGAAGAGTCTGCTCTATATCCTGCAGGGATGGCAGATGTTCCGGCATCCACTGTTCCGCCACATCTCCCCCATAGTCGACAGACTGCTTGAGAAACTCCTCAACGCTGTATATCACTCCGTACTCCTGTTGCCCGAAGTAGTTGAGCCAGATTTTGTCAAGGTCAGCTTGATCTTTAGCACGCTCGCCGGTGCTGGGGTCAAGGAGCTGTGGTAGTGGTCGCTGCACCGGGCGCGACTTTCTGCCGCCAACTCCCGCCTTCTTGGCTCGCTGCAAGACGGCCGCAACGTTCTGGGGCCCGGTGGCAACGACACCATCTAGCATCTTTGCCTTGGCCACGGTGATGAGCTTCTTAATTCGGGCCGTGGCAAACTTGATCGCAGTCGCCGCCATCTCAAACATGAGGTTATGCTTGGCCACACTGTCCAAGACTTGGTGGCTCTGTCCTTTCAAGCCTCGCCAGGCCTGTCGTTTGAGCTCGCCCCACAGGGCGAAGCGATACTTGGTAGCTCGCTTCATAGCCATCTTTCCGTCGCGTAGGGCCCACGCTGCATCCGGTATGTAGGAAGACCTACCGGTGGTCGGCAGCCTGAAGTGTTGCTGCAGCACATCCTGGTAGTAGCTCTGGAAGAGGAGACAGTGACGATCCGGGTGCACATTCCAAGCTGGCTGCGGAAATTTCATGCAAGCCTGGACCAGCACGTCCTTGCCTGCCTGGGTGTGCATCTTGTCGACATCAAACTTCTGTCTCCAAAGAGTTTTTCCTCCTTTGCTCCTGGCCATATTGCCTTCCAGCTCGATTTGGAGCATCCAATGGTCCAGGTTCGGGCTTCCCGTGTCAAAGCCACGATTGACATGGGTTTTGGCCCTGTACACCTGGCCCTTGCCTCCTTGCATGATATAGTCGATGCGACTTTCAGCTCCACTTGGGTGTACATAGGTCGCCGGGTCTCCAGCGTGCAGCTCCCTGTAGGTGGAAGGCGCCCACAACCCCGCGTCCACCATAAGATTGGCCATCTCTCGTCCCCCTTGATCGGGCTCATCAAACTCAAGGTTGCCTGTGGCCGGTGGGAACGGGGTCGGTAGCCTGCCGTTAAGATCAATTCCCACCAGGGCCAAATCCACATGCTTGGCCTGCATGAAGAGCGGGCGGATTGCGTCCATGAACTTCTTGCGATCATCTTCCCGGCCAGCGTGCGGGCAGTGCGCAGAGATGACGAGGATCTTGTGGCCATTCTTGTTGATCAAAACAGCCAAAATCCTCGGACACTGGTGGAGGATGTTCATGTCCTGCTCCAAGACATGCATTGGCTGGCCCTGTACTGTCATGAGGCCTCGGACCCTGTGGATCCAAATCGCCGCTCCCCAGTACTTGTCGGATTCCGTGGACAGGCGGAGGTAGTTTCTGCCGAGGCAAAGCCCCTCCCTGCCCTTGACTTCCTGAATGCAGACAAGATTTAAGTCGAGGCGGTGGAGTTGCTCATCAACATACGGGTAGTTGCCTCCCATACCTTGGATGTTGACTGTAGCCGCCCTCAATTGGAAGGGTCTAGCCTCGTCGCCTGAGCTCTCCGGGCACTCGTTGATCGGGATCAGGTCGTTAGGCTGGAGGGAGAATTCCTCGAAGGGCCTGTCCTCCCAGACCAGTCGTCCATTGTTGATGGGAAGGGCACCTGTTCGCCAGGCGGCGAGCTCTGTGGCCATCCATTGGAGGTTGCTTCGTAGGAAACATTGGCCAGCCCCGCCGGGTGGTTCCATCAGCTCCAGTTCTCGGTTGGCCAATAGCTTCGCCACCCCATCAGCACATTCATTCCACGGGTCACCCTGATGCGCCCGAACATGCTCCATGGTGAGTTTTACTCCCGGCATCTCACGCAGAGCTAGCTCCAGGCTGTGGGTGCGCGCACCCAGATCATTCGGCGTTGTCCATCTGCCTTCCGCTGCCATTCCAGCAACGAGACAGTCGTATCGCACTGTGCAGCTCAGAGCTGTCAGCTGTGTGTGCATTTGTAGGATCCACAACAGCGCGGCTGCAACCGCAACCTGCTCTGCATTCAGCGCGAGGGGGTCTTCGATGGGCCAGTAGCTGTTCGGGTTTCCTCCAAGTCTTCCCCCGAGGGCTCCAAGAATAGCCACCGCCGCCCCTATCTGGACCAATATAATGACCGCGTAGCCACTGGTACGGTGTTGGCAGCTTGCTGACCCATCAGTGTAGAGCAGGAACTCAATCGGTTCACCAGTCTTGTCTTGCAGCAGATCCTCCGCTGTCACTGTTTCCTGGGCAGCCTTCTTTGCCGCTGGATGCAGTGGGAGGTGCTGCAGGTCGACTTCCATCCAGTCCGTGGGCCATGGTTGTCTGAGCCGGTTGATTTGCTCCACGGAGTGGGGGAGTTCGAGGGCATGGTCCGTGAGGTTGTACTGGACCGGTGGCAGGTGCTCTGCCAGTCGCAGAACAGCTGAGGCGGATGGTAGCTGGCCGTCTCCCACTGGTAGGCCAGACTCAGTGGCTGAGTCGTCCATAGGTGCCATTTGAGCTTCCTTGTGGGGCTCGTTCGGTCCTCCTTGGCCCTGTTCTTCTCTCCTCGGAGAGCGACTCCTGTCTTCATTGACCGGTCTGGGTGGCGGGGGACCATATGGTCCTCCTTCTGCTGGCGGTGAGGGGTCTGAGAAGTCACTGGAGTTGGGCATGGGGTGGTCGTTGTCATCATTGTCGTCCCCACTGTCCCCATCATCATCGTCTGAGTCTGGCTCAAAGCTAGATGACGTTGGTGCGACCTCTTCAGTCCTTTTGAGGAGTAGCTCAATGACCTCCCCATCCAGGACACGGATCCTGACTCCATCTCGACATCGACGTCCTCCCTTGACGATCAAGGAGTATCCCTCGACGTAGGGGATTTGGAGTCCCTCGGCGTACGCTCCCGGGTTCATGAAGTCCCCAGCCAAGGCCACCCATTGCGGCCATAGTCCTAGGGGCCTGGTATCAAGGAAGACGACCCTCGTGCTGTCCCTGGGGTATCTTGCTGTACCAAGGACCGCAATGATGGAGTGCACTCTTTTTCCCCGTGCGTACATCCTCATTGGCCGCTGTGTAGGGGCTCTGAGCCAAACTTCGCCTTGTTGGGTGCCAAAAGCGTGGTCCGCCATCCGCTGCGGATCGGGGGCTACGGTCCTGTCGAGCTGGTGTAGGAATGTCTGCTCCTCCCCTTGGAACTCGATGTGGCGGCCCGGTAGGTGTTGTGGATGGTCGACTTCCGGCCGCCATCTGCCAGGATCGTCCATTCTCGTGCTCAGCTCCGAGGCCCACTCTGGTACTTCTCCTTGTCGATGGAAAAGGATGAGTCCACCCTGGTTTGGCTGCTCCCTTTGGTCATCATTCATCGGCTGCAGCGAGCCAAATAGGAAAACAGCGATGCCATCATCCATTCCCGCCCCGACTTTTTGGAGCAGAGCTCGTCTTGTGAGGGGGCCCTCGAAATAGGCCGCGAAAATTCCAGATCCCACACGCCTGCCGTCCAGGACCACAGCGGTTTTACCAGACATTCTGACCCATGTCGGTATCATCATCACCGCGCCGTAGGCCTCGTCGGGTTGGGGGGTGATGGCTACCGGGTGGTCCAGCAAGTCAGTTGGCATGTCGATCGCTGAGTTCTGGATAGCCTCAAAGACGCGATTCGGCGTGAGGGGGAAGCTCATTGCCACATCTAAAGACATGGACTCATAGTAGGGTGCGCAGATCCAGAAAGAGATGTGGGTCGTGGCTGGTTCCTCCCTGTTGATCCAGTGCTCGTGGGGTTGTAACTGCGGAGGCGGCGGAGGTGGCTCCGGTATAGGCACTGCGAACTCCGGCGGCGGCGCCACTTCGCTGTTGTGTCCCAGCGGTATGGACGCCACGTGCATTTCGAAGGCAGCTGCAAGCTGCTCCCTCATCGTCGCCTGTCCACTCATCCAGAGCTCCAGGTCTGTCGGGAGTGGTATTCCAGTTTGGCTGCATTTTCCTTTGCCGACATCGTCGAGTCCTGCTTGTGCCCCCTTGATTACCGACACGAAGAGGATAATGCGGGTCCACGTTGGCCTGGTCCTGCCAGACGTCCCAAAAGGGCGTCGTCTCCATCCGTAGCTCGGCAGCAGCAGCAGTAATGCGACTACCTGGGCCAGCATCATTGAGAGTGAACATGACGTTGCTGTCGCAGCCGCTATGGCGCTCGCGCCCCACGCTCTAGTCAGCAACCACGTCGTGATCACTTCATTGACGTCCATGATGTCAAAGATTTTGCCCGCTCTCATTGGGACGTGGCCTCCCGTAGGGCCGTGCCCGAGCGAGTATTGTCTCTTTGCCTCAGCCATGGTCGTTGTATTGCCCAGCGCGTCACTGTCCTCGATGTTGAAGGTGGGATATTGCATATCACCTCGTACTGGGGTCATCATTGCCTTGACAACGTCTGTGGTGTCACTGGCCTCAACATCCACTGCAGTCGTCTTGTTCTTCTGGCTGTTATTGTCCGACAAGCAACGACCGTCCTCCAACTGCTTGCCAGCACTAATCAGGCGCTGCTGGTCAAACGGGATGCCTTCCTCGTCCTGGATCTTAGTCTTGACGTCGTCTTTGGTGTCACTGGCCTCAACATCCACGGTGATCGTCTTGTCCTTCTGGCTGTTGTTGTCCAAAGGATTACGGCCGTCCTCCAACTGCTTGCCAGCAGAGATCAGGCGCTGCTGGTCGGACAGGATGCCTTCCTTGTCCTGGATCTTAGCCTTGACATTGTCTATAGTGTCATTGGCCTCAGCATCCATGGTGATCGTCTTGTCCTTTTGGCTGTTGTAGTCCGAAGGGATACGACCGTCCTCCAACTGCTTGCCACCCAAAATCAAACACTGCTGATCGGACGGGATGCCTTCCTTGTCCTGGATCTTAGCCTTGACATTGTCTTTGGTGTCACTGGCCTCAACATCCACGGTGATCGTCTTGTCCTTCTGGCTGTTGTAGTCCGGAGGGTTACGGCCGTCCTCCAACTGCTTGCCAGCACTAATCAGGCGCTGCTGGTCGAACGGGATGCCTTCCTTGTCCTGGATCTTAGCCTTGACGTCGTCTTTGGTGTCACTGGCCTCAACATCCACGGTGATCGTCTTGTCCTTCCGGCTATTGTCGTCCGAAGGGTTACGACCGTCCTCCAACTGCTTGCCAGCAAAGCTCAGGCGCTGCTGGTCGGACGGGATGCCTTCCTTGTCCTGGATCTTAGCCTTGACATTGTCTATGGTGTCATTGGCCGCAGCATCCACGGTGATCGTCTTGTCCTTCAGGCTGTTGTAGTCCGAAGGGATACAGCCGTCCTCCAACTGCTTGCCAGCAAAGCTCGAGCGCTGCTGGTCGGATGGGGTGCCTTCCTTGTCCTGGGTCTTAGCCTTGACATTGTCTGTGGTGCCATTGGCCTCAACGTCCGAGGTGATCGTCTTCGCCTTCGAGTTTTTGACAAAGGTCTGCTCGTCGCCTCTAAAACGTTGTACCAGGCACGGGGTGAATTTCTCCTGGAGGTACTCCACAGTGTCGCAAAGGAGGTCGTGGAGTGCATACTCAAAATCGGTCTCCGATTTGCCAGTGATGCACACGCCGAAAAAGGCATCATTCCTGGCTGAGACACCTGGGACTGGCCGAAAAAGCCCAGGATGATATACTTGCGACACTGGCCATGGCCGTTTCCGGTGTCGATTTCCGCCATGGGCTGCTACTCCTCCATGGCCTCCTGCTTCAGCTCCACTGCTTCCGGTTCGTCGGACTCCTCGTCGTCCACGATGAGCTGTTGCTTCATGGCAGCCTCCCTTCGCGCGTGCAGCTTGTCTCCGAGTCCGTCGCACTTGGCCGCTGGCTTGCGTTCCGGGGCACGGCCCACCAGCTTCACCGGGGTTCTTGCCGCTCCTTTGGGTTTCGAAGGGCTTCTTGTGGTTCTGGGCACCACCCTGGTAGCAGAAGGCGACTCCTGGTAGGGCCCCGCAGTCTCCATGGTCCCTGTGGCGTACACCGGGTGCTCCGCTGGCGGCACTTCTTTTGTCAGCCTGGTGGGCGCCGGTCGTGGGCTGCCAGGAGGGGTTCGCTCTTTCGCCTGTGTCCTGCGGCGGCTTGGAGTCCTTGTGGTGCCCGATCTGTGTGCCGCGATAGCATCTCGGAGGTTCCGCCGGGTGGCCTCGTTGATCGTCCCTCCTGCCTTGACCACATCTGCGAGCAGCGTTGTCAAGCCACCCCTCTTCGGTGTATCCTCCTTGGTGAGCAGGCTGTCCAGCTCCTCCATGGCCGCTGCGAAGGTCTCGTCGTCCTGGATCTTGTCCTTCTTCGTCGGCTGGTACTCCTCCGGGGACATGGCGAAGGCCGCCTGCAGCTCCAGTAGGACGTCGTCCTTCATGGTCTGGGCCTCCGCGGTCTCCTCCTTGATCTGGGCCAGCCGCTCGTAGTACTTGCGTCGCTCGACCACGTACGTCTCGCGCAGGGTCTCCTGGAACTTTTGCCACTTCTGCTCTGTGGTGTTCTTGGCCTCCTCCAGCTTTCTGCTCTTCGCCTCCGTCTTGCGGAGGGCATTGAGGAGCTTCTGGACGTCGTGGCCGAACTCTCCAACTCCAGATCGTGGCGCGTCCTTGTCCGCTGGCTCTCGACTGCGCAGCCCTGTGGCTTTCTCCCCATTCTCCTTGACGTTCATCATCTCGAAGGTGGGGAAGAGCTGGTCCCTCTGACCCTTTGCTCCTTTCTGGCCTTTCCCAGCCGACTTGCCCTGCCATGAGGAGGAGGACTGCGAGCCATGCCAAGCAGCGTATCCATCGTTGGCCTGCCATTGCTTCCACTCTCGGTTCTTTCCGCCCATCTGACAGGTCTCCCTGTATCGTGGCGCCGTGTGGTGCAGGCTGAGCCTGAGCAGATCTCTAGCAGAGGGTTGCACTCGAAGGAGCCGCGCAGCCTTGATTCTGCGCCTGGCAAGGGAACGCCTTGCCCGGAGTTTGCGATGCCAGCTCGGCGAGGAGGCCGCAATTGTTCGCGTGTATTCTGTGATACACTGGGGTCCCAAGCAATGCTCACTACGGAGCTCGATCCCAGACCCTAAAGATATAAATGAAAGCATATATCTATATATAAGCATATTGATGTATGCATGTAAGTATGTATAGATATGACTTGTGTAGGTGTACAGAAGGAAACGTTACATTGCATAACCTGGAATATGTTTGTTTCAGCTACAGCATCTAGTTACATCTAGCTTGATAGTCCGTGCCAGACTGGCACCCTAAACCCTAAACCCCAAAGTGCCATAGAACCTCCAAAAGCCTTGCACTAAACCCTAAACCCTAAACCGCTTGAAGGATCAGGAGACTTTTGTTAAGTCGATTGATAAAGACAACTTCGCTCCAGGCTTCCGTCGTCGTCAGAGCCCTACTTGGAGGTTCTTTAAGGGTTCCTTTAAAGGGTTCTATGGGGTTTGGGGTTTAGGGTTTTTGGTTTGGAGGTTCATGGGTAGTTTTTTTTGTAGGGTTATAAGTCCCTTCATATGGGTTATGTTTTTTGTTACCTTACTTGTAACCCCACTTATAACTACCCATGAACCTCCAAGTACTCAGAATCGGTTTAGGGTTTCCACGCTCACGCTCGACCAGGATCTATGCCAAAACAGCCGAATCTACGCTGAACCTGGAAGTTGCCGTTGCTACCTGGGCGTTCTCTTCCTCCTCCTCAACTGCACGCTGTCGCCGTGCACACCAACCAGCGGCAGAGTCGGCAGAAGCAGTCTCCTGTGTAGAGTTGAGTCGAGGTTGTGGGCTGGCACAAACCGGTTAATATAGGGGCCTTAATAAGTAGAATAGGGTTTTGGGGTATATTATACTATAATTATACCAAGGAGCCCTCAAAATAATATAGGCAATTATTAAGGCCCCTGCAGTAGACCCCACACTCTTAACCAGACCAGGCGAAACCTTAAACACACATTGGCACTGGTCCATTCTTCAATCGCCGCCGACCCGTCACTTTGCAAGCAAATTCATATTTAGGCTGCAGGTTCAAGCTTTGCATTTCAGGCATGCCGGTAATAAACCCTTTTTTGCAGCTGGCTTGCAACGTCACGCCAGGACAGCTGACTCGTTCTAATTACCGTAAACCCTAAACCGTGGGATTTATCTAAGGTTCAGGGTTTAGGGTTTAGGGTTTAGGGGTAAATGAGGTTCAGGGTGTGAGGTTCGGGGAAAGCCGGGCTCAGCGCTCACCGGGTTCTGGGAGGTTGGAGGGCTCAGGGTTGGGCCGAAAGAACTTCCGGAGATAAGGCCAAAAGAATTATGAAAGGCTAGGAATCATTTTTGGGGGTATACTAGACTATTCATATATATATATATATAATGGTGAGCCCCAAGGAAAGCTAGATACCATTGGTAGCTATTGAGGCGTCTATATTTTGTAAGTTTACTTCAAGCAGCCCCAAGCCTCCTCCTCCTCAGCAGGCTTTCGTCGGGAGCAGCACCCAAAGGCACCCTCTGACGGTGCCTCAGGCTCCTGGCGCTGTGGGGCTTCGGCGGGGGCTGACGCAAATCCGACAGGGTCCCTACCTTAAGAACCCCAAACCCACTTTTATGTAGGTTCTTATTATAAACCCGAATATGGGATTTATAGGGACCCTACAAAAAAGTAGGTTTTGGGTTCTTAAGGTATAACCAAAAAATGAAAACCCTGTCTGATCAAGGTTACGGGTTCCTTGGGTCGGCATGACAGGGTTTGGGGTGAAAGGTTTCGGGGTTAGCAGGGTTTTAAAGCTTTGGCCCACTGTCTGGCCTGTGTCAGGCGTATCTGGGTTTAGACTTTAGGGTATCTGGGGGTGAAAGTTTCCGACCTTTGAAGAAAGGCCGTCTTCACCTCCTTTGATTTCAAAGTTCGCAGGAAGAGGGCATTGCCCCAGCAATCGGAGTACACATGTGCTGCAGGTAAATGTGCTTTCAGGGTTCACTTTGCCCCCACAGAGGCGGGTTCGATGTGGGCTTGAGAAGGGAGTCTGCTTAACCACTAAAGATAGTTACCTTGAACCCTGCAACCATAAACACCCTAAGCTGCCCTAAATCACGAAAGCTAAAACCCCTAATCTCTACGCTCTAAATCCTACAGCCTGCAATCCCGAAGAAAGCCTCAGCCCCAAAACCCTAAACCTCCCAAGCAATTGTAAAAAAAAACCCGAGAAGCCCTAAAACAACCTAAGACCTTGAGGTTAAGGGTCTGGGACAAACGGTTCTAGCTTTCACCCGTTCGAATGGAAGCTTCTAGATGACGGTTTAGGGTTTTTCCCTCTCGGCCATGTTTAGGGTTTAGGGTCTAGGGTCTAGATGTGGGGTTTACTGTCTTTGGGCCAGAGCCCGAAACACCTTAACCCTAAACCCCGGCTAGGGCTTTCGGTTTTGGGCCTCTTGCTGTTGTGGCGATAAAGAACAAGGACGGCCATAAGCTTTCTTGGGGCTTTATCGTTGGCCTTATACATTTCGTAATTTTCTGGGACCTCAAGGCAAGAGCTCTAAGGTTTATCGCTGGCCTTATATATTTCGTAATTTTCTGGGACCTCAAGGCAAGAGCTCTAAGGTTTTTAGGTTAAGGGACTTTAGGGGTTTAGGGTTTCGAGTCCTTGGCTGAGGCTGGGCTAAGGCAGCGACCTCCTCCTCAGCAGGCTTTCGTCTGGAGCAGCAACGGGCGCCCCCCTCAGAGGGTACATCAAGCTCCTGGTGCTTTAGGGCTTCAGGGTACGGTCGTAAGAAGGATTTTGGTTGAGGCTTATGGGCTATGGGTTTTGGGCTACGGTTTTAGGCTTTAGGTTGTCAGGCTTAAATGTCTTTTGCCTGCTCCTCCTGCGTGGCTAGAGGTTACCAAGGTCTCATTTTTGTAGGGGTGCAGAGCTTCCCCGATAATAAGCAGCGTGCAGCCCTAAACCCTAAACCCCAAACCCAAAACCCTACAACGTGCAGCCTTACTACTACTTGGGCTGAGAGGTCAGACTGTAATAGCCTAGCTTCAGACTGCAGGTGTCCTTGCGAAGATCTATTTCTCATAATGCAGGGGCCTTAAAAATTAGAACAAATTTTTGGGGGTATATTATGTGCCGATTGTAATAAGGAACCCAAAGTAGTATTGGTAATTTTTTTAAAGCCCCTATATATTGGCCCTATTATTATGTGGGCTTACAGCGTGTGGTGGTTCTTGGTCTGTACCTTGCACCAAGACACTCCCATAAACCCTAAACCCTAAACCCTAAAGCCTAAACCCTAACCCTAAACCCTAAAGCCAAAGCCAAAAACCCGAAAACCTAAACATAACCTAAACCCTAAA